>PITA01003910.1:0-131289 GCA_004023965.1 Spilogale gracilis
GAGACAGAAAATGAGAGAACACAAAGAAAACTTAATATCAGCTCAGAATTTTTGATATTCAGATATTAGGAGTTCCATAGAGAAAGCACTGATAAAAAAGGAAGGAAGAAAGTTGTCAGTGAAGAAATATACAAAAAATGTTCAAAACTGAAGATATGAATTGCCAAATGCCTGGCAAGCAAATAAAAGCAGACCCATGCCAATATATCATCATGAAACTTCAAAGAAGACCATACACATTTCCAAAGAAATAGTCACAGATAAAAGACAAGTATTCAAAATTAGCTTTGGATTTCATAACAACAGAGGTAGAAGGTAGAATACAATGAATTAGAACCTTCAAATTTTGAGGGAAAATGATTTACAACCTAAGATTCCATACCCAGCCAAACTTTCAATCAAGAGTGATACTAGAATAAAGACATTTTTAAAGACTTCATTTATTTATTTGAAATAGAGAGAGAGAGACAGAGACAGAAAGAGAGAGATCACTAGCAGGGGGAGGGACAGAGGAAAGGGAGAAGCAAACTCTCCCACTAAGCAAGGAGCCTGAGGAAGGGCTTGATCCCAGGATGGGAAAATCATTACCTGAGCCAAAGGCAAATCCTTAACTGACAGAACCACCCAGATGCCCATAGAATAAAGACATTTTAAGAATGCCATGGTCTTTAAAAATGTTTATTTTTCATTATCCTTTTTTTTTTTTTTTTGTAAAACTACTGGTTGATGAGGTCTGCAAAACAAGTAAGTGATCAAAAGAGAAGGCATAGCTTTAGTAAAAGCAGTCCACCTCTGGAAATAGGAAGAAAATCCACAAGAAAATTAAGGATAAATGAGGGCAATGATTGTACACCAAGCATAGAGAGTAATCAGATCCATGAAGAGCAGATGGCTAGGATCTTGATGAGATTTTTTTTCCCAGAATACAAAATTTAAAGAATACTTGAACATATTGACAATGAGTAAAGAATTTGTGCCGATTTAGTAAGTACATAGGAAACTAAACAAAGGGGAAATGACTGCAGAAAAAAAAAGAGAAGAAATTATGATTTACTGCATGGTTCAGGATTTATGTTGTCAAAATACAGGAAACACTGAATATTCATACAATCAAAATTGTGAGAATTATATTGGAAAGATGGGAGAAATAGGAAATTGTGTGTGTGTGTGTGTGTGTGTGTGTGTGTGTGTAAGTCACTGGATAATGCCTGAACTGAAACATCTGGTAAATAGCACTATATTTAGTGCTTGTTCAGTTTATGTCATGTGTAGGGACGCACACACACATGCACACACATATCTACAGGTATGCAGGAATAAACGGAAAAAACTGCTTAAGACTTAAGGGCATGGGGCGCCTGGGTGGCTCAGTTGGTTGGGCAACTGCCTTCGGCTCAGGTCATGATCCTGGAGACCCGGGATCAAGCCCCACATCGAGCTTCCTGCTTGGCGGGAAACCTGCTTCTCCCTCTCTCACCCCCCTGCTTGTGTTCCCTCTCTGGCTGTGTTTCTCTCTGTCAAATAAATAAAATCTTAAAAAAAAAAAAAAGACTTAAGGGCAAAAGGAAGGTCTCAAGCCACCCCAGTTTCCACCTGATCTCCCTGAGGACAGAAAGGATCACTATCTCCCCATACCTGTAATCTACTTGCTGTTTACTGTTTGAGAAGCTCTGACTTCGGGACAGGAAGTAAATACCAAAACACCAAGCTAAATGAATTGAAAGTGATTTCCTCCAGAGAAGGGGTTTTGTTCAGTATGAGGAGACATGCAGGGGACAGAGACCTACCATTTTTCATAATAAACCTTGTAGAACTTATTGATTTTTTACACCATATCCACATATTACTTAACTTAAAAAATAAAATCAATAAAAACCTAAACTATACTATGAGCATGATGCCTACTCAATGATGCCCACTTCAAATGCCAGGCATTCCCTAATTTCCCCATTTGACCCTCACGACAAACAAGTGACCAGCAATAATTATTGCTATGATACACATATCGAAGACAAAGAAACCTATGCAACGAGAAATCAGGTACACTGCCTGTGTTTCTACGGTTAATAAATAACAAAGTTGAAATCCACACAAAGGTGTGCCACCTACCAGAGCCCAATCTCCTAACACCCTGCTGTGTTGTCTCTCAGGTGAGGTCCGTGTTGGTGGTGCCACATCCTGGAGGGTCTTGTACATCAGTCTAGATGACTTAGGCTCTTTGGGCAATGGGATCTTCCAAAATCTCTTCACACATCGGGAATACGGGCCATATCAACCTGTTCGTGTCTAAAAGTAAAGTATTTAAAAAGCTAGCTCCACCATCTGCCTGACCCTCCTTGCAGACACCTGACCCTGATCCCACTGCTACCCTATGCTTTATAGAAATGGTGCCATGCAGCCCTTGGTCTCCACTTAAGCAAGCTTCCTGTTATTTAGAGGTTACTGTTGCTCTTCTACAGGGCTGCAATACTCTGCTACTTTACTATGAAGTCTGAAATGCAGGAGCAAGCCTCACTGGATGTTTACTGTCATTGCCAGCATCGATTCTTAATTACACTAACAAGGTCAGTATTGGTTAATGAGTTTGCTAATACGGACTCTGCCTTCTCATAAACTTCTTTCAGGTATATGCAAGCATCATATTCCAATCTGAAACTTCTTTAATCTATTAACATATAATGTATTATTTGCTTCAAGGGTACAGATCTGTGAATCCTCAGTCTTACCCAATTCACCGCACTCACCATAACACATACCCTCTCCAAAGTCCATACTTAGGGGGGAAAAAACCCCAAACTTTTAAAAGATTGATGGACATTTAAATTTCATAGGAAAAGTGACCCCTACCTCAGCAACCAATACCGTTAGGTGTTCTCCTGGCATTAAAAAAAAGGTAGTTATTCTGAATATTTACATCAAGAAAAGCTTTAGAACACACAAAAAGACATGCACGCACATACATACATGTGTGCACATGCTCACAGATGGAGAAAGAGACAGAGATGGACACAGAGAGAAGGAGGGAAAAGAAGACATTTTAAAAGGAGAATAACAAAGAGCCCTGTCAAAATAATACTTTAATCATAGAGACCTACTAGATGACTTATGTTAAATAGATCAGTGGAATTCAGCTGACTGGGTATCATTACTTTTACTTCTTCCCACTATCTTTCCATGTCTCCTGCTGGAAAACCAGACGTGCAGACTTTTCCACCACAGATCTTCTAAGGCTTTCAGATTCTCCATATTAACCTCACATGCCCATGTTTCCCCACAACATGCACAAGCCCACGCCTAATCCCAATAATAGTACAGCATCATCACTGCCCAGGACCCTAAGGCCGTCTTAGAACCACACCTCATTCAAGAGCAGAGGATGAGGCAGGTCCAGTTTCACGGTCTGGTCTGTGATGCATCTGAACTGACCACTGCGAACGACTCCCCAGTGACCTTCTCCCTCCCAGCTCATCCTCACTCACCGCCACCGCCCTGTGCCTAGAGGGCTTCCTCGGGTTTTACCGCTAGAGAGGTGTCTCTCCTTTGGAAAGTGTGGAAAGTGAGTTTGGAAGGCAAGATTATAAAATAACCTCCCTTCCTTGACAGTAAAGAGATGATCATTTGGGGCACCTGGGTGGCTCAGTCAGTTAAGCATCTGCATTTGGCTCAGGTCATGATCCCGGCGTCCTAGGATCAAGTCCCGCATCAGGCTCCCTGCTCAGTGGAGAGTCTGCTTCTCCCTCTACCCTTCAGCTTACTCTCTCTTGCTCTCTGTCTCTCAAATAAAAAAATAAAACCCTAAAAGAGAGAGAGAGAGAGAGAGAGAGAGAGAGAGAGAGAGAGAGAGATGATCATCTGTTTTTCTTTTCTTAAAGAGAAGCATTTTAGTATTTAAATATATTGGTTCCCCCAATTTCAGCTTGCTCCATAGGGTATACTTCTCCCTTCCCAGGCTGCACAAAATGCTGGCCAGGGCACTGGCTGCTGTATAGATGGATTAACTAATACATTTGTCCCTTCAGTCAAAATGTATTTCATGTATGCCTACTGAATTCAGCAGTGTTCGGAATGCAGGTGAGAAATTAAGCATTTTCCCTAACAGGATCTGTGCTAAATGGTAGAAGGCATGACTTTCTGGAATGCTCACTAGAAGAGGGGCATACTTAACCCAGACTTCTCGTGGGCGGGACTGGAGAGGACAGGTGTGTGAGTGTGGTGAGGGAGTTCTACATGTCAAGGAAGAACAGTCTCCCAGCAGAGAGAATTGTTTCCTCAAAGAAAATACTGAGGAAATAGAAGATCATTTTCCTGAAGTGCAGAAGGGAAAGAGGTGGGTTGGCGTTAGCTGGGGAGGCACGGAGGCAGGGTCAACCATGAAGAAGAGCCTTGTCAGCTCACTTGGGCAGTGATAACCCAATGGAGTTTTTAAAAGCTCAGTAACATGATCAGATGTGCATTTTCAGGATTTCACTCATTCTTAGCATCAGCAGGATGCTTGGGAGATTGATTCTGTACTTTAAAAAGCAAGTCTAACCTTATGATAGCAACTTTATCAGCATTTAATTTGTTCGTAGTTGTCTAATAGTTGTATAACATGTGGTGATCACTAAATCCTTCCAAACATATTTTCACATTTTATCATCATAATTAACTACAAGCCCCTTGTGATTATCTTCACTGCTACCAAAGAAGAAACAATGTCAGAAAAGTAAAGTAGAGTCCTGCGACCGGCTCTGGATTTAAGGGACCTTTATCCTACCTCTATTAACCAACCGACAGTTCCCTGACCGAGGAAAGGTCCTCGTGCTCACATGGGCAGCCTGTAACCAACAACATAAACAGATAATATGCACAGAATGCCAGTTGTGGTGGATTGAGATTTATGACCTATAAGATGATCCATAAAAAATGAAAAGGAATGAATCTGAAAACCAGAAGCCTTTTAGAACATTAGCAAAGATCAAATGTGACAGTCAGTGAGGAAATTGTGTGGGAAACACTAGGTGCTCTCTTACCTTAATACCTCTATTTATGTAAAATTGATCTCTGATGAAGTTATTTTTTAAAAACACATAAGCTAAGACAGAGATGTGCATGTATTATGGTACATGCACTATTCACATACACATTTTTGTATCAATATAGACTACCTCTGAAAAAACAAATGAGAAACCGGAATCGGAGACCATCTCTAGGGAGAACTGGGGACTGGAGGGACTTCAGACATTAGTTTTCACTATATATCTATTAGCACTGTTTTAAATGTTGCACTGTGCCTGCATCCTACTTTGAAAATGGAATTTAATAATGAAGAAAATAGGATATTTTAAAGAAAATGATCATTCTAATTCAGAGGATGTGTTTTAAAATGTGAGCACAGAAAAGGCAGGCAGAGTATTACTGGTACTTCTGTAGTATCTGACACATTCTGGAACTGGCTTTCTGATATAGAACGATGCTTTCCGGAATTATGTAACTCCGAGGGAAATAAGATTTGCTCTAAGAATAGCCATTTTAAGAGTTCTCATCCTAGGACTGTGCCAAGGCAGTCTGGCCCACCGAGCTTCATGCCCTTCAGCCTTTGCTTACCCTCTGAGGAGGACCGCCTGCCTTGTCACTATGAAGACACCCAAGGTCAATGGCTCAGCATTTGATCCTGAAACTCCAGTTCTTCAAAAATTATATTTGGAGGGAGAAGGGCAGAAAGATGGGAGCAGGCATTCTGCTGAATGCCCTCATCCTCTGTTTTGGAACCGATATTCTGTAATATTAATAGTTGATTCCCAAGGGAGAAGAAACGTCTGTCAAATGCACTTGGAAAAGGCCATTTTCTCCCATTCCTATTCTAATGTGGACTGGGACACAGTGTGTGTTAACACATTGTTCTTGGCATTTATTACACATGCTCTTTTTCAAGGCAAGACATTTAACATTTTCAGGACACCATCATTATGTGGGAACATCACTGGGACAGCACTGCCGTGAGCTCCTTGGTAGATCTTTGCAGCCACAGCCCTCAATTCATTCCTGCTACCCTCGTCTTTGTACATTCCTCTTCCATTGTCATTCCGAGTATGGCCTCACAATCCCCTTTGTCCAGTGAGACACCAGCAAACAGCAAGCAGAGGTTCGATGAGGGCCTGCATGTTGGGGACTTGCCCTTTTGGATCTCTGCCCTGAGATCTTCATGCTGGGAAGAAGCCTGGAGTAAAAGCCAAGCAGAGAGAAGGAGAGGCCTGGCCGTGGTGGCTGAGAAGGTGAGCCCAGCCTCCAGCCCATTAGCAGATGGCTGTAGTTGCCTAAGCGAGCCTATGTGAGTGCAGCAAAACTGCTCAACCAGATGCAGAACTGGGAGGAATAGCAAATCGTTGTTGCTTTAAGCCGCTGAATTTTGGGGTGCTCTGCCACACAGCAACAGGTAACTGACACAGTGCTATTTCAAAGTAAAGCAGGGAACCAAGAATCAGGACACTGGACCTCTATTCAGAGTTCTGTTCTCTACCTCAGTTTCCTAATATGTCAAAAGAGGAAGTTAGACTAGATAATGTCTAGTGGGCCTTTTAGCTTTAATACCGTGTTAAATGCAAAATGAATGTGTTCCTCATACGTGTGCTATTATTCTGGCACCCATCTGACCCCACATGTCAGGGCGTGAGCTTATAATAAATCTTGCAGGTGAAAAAAGAGAGCTCCACTTGAGAATTGGCAAATCTGGCTCCCAGCTCCCTAGGCTGACTTAGCCCAGATGTTAGAATGGAAGTATCTGAGTCCGGAGTGTGACTCTTTGCAAAATAGAAGGTGAGGCAATGGCCCATGGGTCACAGACTCTCGGCCTCCTCACTTTTCCGGGCTCGATGGATCTGTCAGCAGCAGCATGACCCTGAGCTTTCTGAGCGACAGGGTTTGTGTTTACAGTGCTTGGGACAGAAGAGCAACAAAAACCACCCCAATTCCCAGCCAAGCTTGCTTGCTGTCCAGGAGGAATAGGAGTGTGGGATCACACTTTGTTTATTTGTGGTTCTTTTAAGTGATGTCCAGAGACCCACATTTCATGCTTGTTTGAAAGTGTATATGTAGCTGGGGAAGCTGTTAAACAGCAGTTTGCTTTCACTGCAGTGATTCACTTATTTAGTAATATGCCAGCATGAAGTTCATTGAGCCATAATTCTTCACCATGCCCTCAGATGGCCAGTACTTGAGGCTGTCAGAGCGAAATAATAAATATTTTCCGGGACATCATATTTGGCTGCTTATATTTCAACTGCTGTGGGCTTTTTGTTTGTTTGTTTGTTCAAAAAGCTATCTTTGATTGGTAATATGACTTACAAAAAATGAGGAAAAAAGAAAAATGTCTATTTCAGAGGGAGGAAAAAATACAAGTCATCCCAAAATAAACTGAACCAAATTCCTTGAAAGTGCTGAAAACTGCTTTAGGATGTGCAGATTCTAAAACGTGGGAGAAAAGTAGTAATACTTAATCACTGCAAAGGTTTAACCTAGTGCAGAAAAGTTTAGTTTAATTATGAGAGAAAAATCAAATAGGCTTAATAAAAAATCATGTTTTTGCTATTTTGCATTGTGTATATTGGCAACAACAACAACAAAAGTCCTTCCTAAAGAAAAATACAACTCTAAATCAAGTGAAAATAAACCAGAAAGCTAGATGAAGGTGACACCTCAAAATGCTGCCTCCACCACTCTTCTAAGAGAACTGACAAACTGCTGACTTGAAACCTATCTTTTCACTCATCTCTCCTGTTCAGCTCTGTGTTCTGTAATTGGCAAAAGGGGTGTGTGGGGGGGGGAGTACAAGGAAAGTGAAGTGGTTGGGAATGCTCCCTCTCTCTGTCCCTGAGAAAGCTGAGTTACGCTGAGGACCCAGAGCCACCTCCACCTTAATCCCAGGAAAATGCCCACCAAAAACAGCCTCAAAAATCTGGAAAAGTGGCCACATTCTCACACTGATTTTTATAACCATCACTAGTAATCAGTCTTAAGAGATAAAAGTTTATTTAGAAACTCTCAGTCTAACTGTGGTTTAAAGTGAATGGCTCCCTCTTCTCTCATTTTAGCCAGAGATTTACACCCTTTCCAAGCCGGCCTGGGTCTTATTTATGTAACTGCTCTAGAGAGTGGCTTGAGGTTGCCTCTTACAATAACAAACTCTATTTATACCTTGTAGGGCTGGACCCAGGCAGTTAGAGCAACTTAAGTCAAACAGGCACCTAGAAAGTAGGAGCAGGCAGCATGGAGAGGTTTTAACCAAGACTCTCCCTCCTTGAAATAAGACAACTTGGGCATTCTGATCATTTAGACCTCAGAGCTATCTGTGATCCCATAGGACCTCTACATACTCTGGGTTCTGAGTTGTTTTAGGCATGAAATCTCCCAAAAAGTGGGCACAATCTTATTACAAAATGTCTACTGTTCCCAAGAAATAGACAGAAATGCTTTTTCTGCTGTTGCTACTGATCCTGATAGAAACAGGCATTATAACATAGACTTTGGTGTCAGTTTTTATTCAAAGAAATCCCTCCCCGCAGTTGTAGACATTGTACTGGAATTTGAATGTTGCACATACGTTGTTTTTCACATACATAATACATATTAATACATTTTAATAACATAGGGGTTATCAACCGTTATTCCTTTTCCTTATCAGCATTCTTATCTTACATGAATCCAAACGTATAAGAACAATTAATATTATGCATACATTTACAATAGAGCTTAGGTAGTATGTCCTTGGATTCATTCTCAATTAAGATGTAAGGTTAAGTAAACTGAAATCTCAAGAGAAGATGAAATATATTTCAATTTTATCTATAATTGTAATACCATCTTTTTCTATAAAACTGCAGCTAAAAAACTTTTCCTCCACAAGCTGTTAAATGGCGCCCCCTTCCTGTCAGTGATGAATTGACAAAAAAGAATCACATTACCTTTCAGCATCTCAAATTGTTAGGGTCTTATGAATTCCTTAGAGAAAATTTCATGCAGGTCCTTCATCAGACATGCAAAATATATTGAGATCCAGGCAATTAAAGGATCTTGTCACTTTAGTAAATTAGTTAAAAATATTTCAGTAGATACTGTGTTAATCATGGGAGATAAACTATGGTCCTAAGTCTCAGGAAACTCAAACTCTAGTAAGGAAAACTGTAAGTAAACCAAGTAATACAGTACAGGTAAACAAGTACTATATTTGATATGTGTATCAAGTGTTGCAGTAAAAATAATAAGTTTGCCAGAGTAGTTTAATGAAGGCTTCTTTGAGAAGGTAACAAGTAAAGTAGATAAGGAGAGAGAGTTAACTGTTGACAAAGCATACAAAGCAGAAAGAGAATGAATTCTGAGCAACTCAAATGGAATTTTAAACTCTCCAAAGTCTGAAAGAGTGTGTTAGAATGAGGACTGGGGACTTCAGGATGGGAACTGTGTAAGAACTATGTGGAGAAGGAATTGCAGATACATTGTAAAGACCTAAAATGTCAAACTGTGAAGTTTAAACTTCAGTCTGAAGGGGACAGGAGCCACAGAAAAGTTGTTAAAAGGGGCAGTATGCACTGATATATTTCACATCAACCCCTTCAATAACCTAGTCAATTACATATCTATCAAACAACATTCATCGGCTTTCAGTTCTATGCTAAGCCTTCGGGTAATTCAGAGGGATATTCTTCGCTCTACTTAGCCACTATATAAAAATGTTATAAATCCACGGCAAGAACAAGGCAGAAAGAGTAGGATTTGATCTATTGTTCTAATGAGTCTTTGTAAAAAAAAATAGTGAAAAGAGTATATATCATGGTATCTTTTGTGTAAATAAAAAAAAGAGAAATAAAAATATATATAAAAATATTATTTTTGCATAAGGAAGCATGGAGCTATCAACAAAAACAATAAAATATTTTACCTGCCACAGGAGCAACAGGAATGAAGAGGTAGTAATACTCCTCTGAGTATATAACTTTGTAGTTTAAATTTTGGAAGCATAGTAAATGTTCTATATATTCAAAAATAAAATTCACAAAGACAGTGGGAAAAACTGCAAACTAAATGCAAAAAGAAACAAATCCACTGTATCTAAAATGAATAAAGTAATCATTAAAGGAAAGAAAAAATAAAACAAATACTAGTGACCATTGAAGACAGTGCTATAAATACAGAACTTCAGTCTGGAGGAAATGAAACTGCAAACAAACCTGAACTCTTCTGAGTAGGTTTTTTTTTTCCTCCATAGTATTTTAGATCTAGCAATTATAAAGCTACTTTTATGCATTGTAGAATTGAGTAAATATGTTGATGTAATTGGAAATCAAGGTCCCCACTGCAGAAGAAGGAAGGCAGAAACACAAAAAGGGGGAAGGCAAGAAAGAATCATGTGGAGTTAGATTGGAATTTGGGAGTACTGGTATCAATGAGTGATTACTAAATAAAGATGTACATATACTGTTTTCTGCCTAGCTCTGTCTGGGGAAGTGACACAACAGTAGCGAGGGGAACATCTACCATCCAGATCTTGGTTTCCTAATATCATTTCTTGCTAGAAGGAAAAGGGGATCATTGGAGAAATGGCAGAATCTAGGACTGGAACAGTAACAGTACCAGAGGATCACTGAATACCTTAGTATACCAGAAAGCAAAGAACTTCTGAAAAAGAATGCTGGGAGAATGCCAAAAGGACACAGAAGTCAGCTTGTAGACTTTTTTCACTGGCATCAAAATAAATAAGAACAGTAATGCATTATAACCCATTGACCAAAATAGATGATCTAGCTAGCTAGCTAGAAAATAAAATGGGGCATTTCCTTATCATAAAATGCCAATTGCCAAAGGTGAATGAAGTGGTATAACCATCACAGTAAATACTGATTTGGGTAAGGATCGTTAAAGGATGCTAAATCTAAGAGAGAAAGCTTATTAATTGCAGGGGGACATCATAACTTAAGGAGAGAAACAGAACATTTCTAAACATTTCTATCAGGTAAATGAGCAGATAAAGATTGTGGTTTCTGGATGTGCTATCCTACGAAGGACACAAACTCACATTTGTATTATTCCCACCAGGGATGTATGACCAGAATGTAATCATGAGGAAAGATGAGACAAATCCTGACTATGGAAAACATTTTATAAAGTAATTATACTGTAGTCTTCAAAAAATGTCAATCACATGAAAGTCTTAGCAAGGCTGAGGAACTCTTCCAGATTAAAGAATACTAAAGAGACATGACGACTGAATGTAGTATGGGACCCAGCATTTATCCTGTAAATTGAGGGGAAAATGCTATTAAGGACATGATGGGACAACTGACAAAGTTGGAATATTCAATGCAGCATCAAAAGAAATTTTATATCAATGATACATTTCCTGAATTTGGTAACTTAACATTGATTACTTAGGGAATCATTTTTCGTAGAAAATATATACAAAACTCTTAAGGGGAAAAGGAGCATGATATATGTAAACTAGTCTCAAATGGGTGAGAAAAATTACAAAATACAGGGCTCCTGGCAGGCTCAGTCAGTAGAGCAATGTGACTCTGGATCTTGGGGTTTTGAGTTCCAGCCCATGTTGGGTGTACAGATTACTTTAAAAGAAAATCTTTTTTAAAAAAAGAACAATTACAAAACATGCATACATGCATATAGAGTGCTGATTGTGATAAAAACAATATGGCAAAATGTTAAAAATTGGTGGGGGTGTCTGGGTGGCACAGTCAGTTAAGTGCCCGACTCATGTTTTGGTCTCAGTCATGATCTCAGGGTCTTCAGATCAAGCCAGCTGTTGGGCTCCATGCTCCGTGCAGAGTCTGCTTGGGACTCTCTCTTTCCCTCTCTCTTTGCTTCCCCCACCCATTCTCTCTCTCTCTAAAATAAATAAGTCTTTTAAAAATTGGTGACTCTTGGTAAATAGTATACAGAAGTTTTTACTACTATTTTTAGCAGGAAGTTATTTCATTTATTTTTCAATTTTTTTTAAGCTTTTATTTGACAGAAACACAGCTAGAGAGGGAGCACAAGCAGGGGGAGTGAGAGAAGGAAAAGCAGGTCTCCCACTGAGCAGGGAGCCTGATGCGGAGCTTGATCCCAGGACTCTAGGATCATGACCTGAGCCAAAGGCAGAGAGCTTAATGACTGAGCCACCCCGGTGTCCCAAGCATGAAGTTATTTCAAAACGAATAGTTAAAAATAAACGGAGCCATACAAGATGTATGCCTAAGTAATGATGGGCGTAGCTTGTCCCAGTTATTTTAATTAACCATGTAACAACCAGCCAGAAGGGTCCGAGAGCCACTTCTAGGAAAGCACATAAAAATATCTGTGTACCTCATAAGCTCTTCCTCAATTCAACTCCAAAACTACTCCCCTAGAGGTGCCTAAGTGTTTCAGTCTGTTAAGTATCCACCACTTGATCCCAGTTCAGGTCTTGATTTCGGGTTTTTTTTAATCTTAGGTTTTTTTGTTTTTGTTTTTTTTTAAAAAGGATACCCCAGATGAACTTGATAACTATGATGCCACAGCCCAGGCAAGGCCCTGGCAACATCAAAGGCATCCCATATATCTTGAAATGCAAGGATCTAATAATGAGCCCCCAAAATGCCGTCAGCCGGGTGATCCCTAGACAGCTTCCTTATAGACTTAAGCGTCAGTTCTCTTCCTCTATGGTCATCAGACTCTACATTAATGAGTGCATTCTGAGACCACGGAGAGCAAAGACAGACAAGAGATGGTACTACAGTTTTGCAGGCTGTATTCATAGAACAAACTCTTTTAACAATTCTTTGAAGAAATTTAGAGACCACATGGTAGGCTAGATAGAATTCTGGGCTTCAAGTTCAAGCACATTAGAAGTGTTGTGACTGACAGTGTCCCTAATACTGAATATCTTGAATCCTAATTTTGTTTATTGCTAAATGGCCCACTTTCACACAATGCTTTGCAATTGGCGAATTTCAGGCACACTATCTCCATAGTAACCATACTGTGTATAGTAACAATAACTGTTATTTATGAAGTACTTCATCTGCAGTGAGCACTCCATTAAGTGATTGGCATATATCTAATGTAATCATTCAGATAGCTCCATGAAGTAGTTTTTATTATTCCAATTTTGCATGATGTCCATGTGAGTTAAATAATTCTTTTTTTAACTTTTAAAACAGCTTTATTATCACTGGCATATAAAAATGTATATATTAAAGGTATACAACTTGAAGTTCTGATAAACATATACATTCTGAAATCATCACCAAAATCCAGCTAGTTACCACACCCATCACTTTTACATGGATACAATCATGTATGTATGCATGTGTGTGCTGAAAAGATTTAAGACATATCCTCTTTTTTTTAATGTTCAGTTAGCCAAAATACAGTAAATCATTAGGTTTTTTTTCTTAAGATTTTATTTATTTATTTGACAGAGAGAGATCACAAGTAGATAGGCAGACAGAGAGAGGGCAGAGGAAACAGGCTTCCCGCTGAGCAGCGAGCCCGACACAGGCCTTGATCCCAGGATCCTGAGATCGTGACCTGAGCTGAAGGCAGAGGCTTTAACCCACTGAGTCACCCAGGCGCCCCATCATTAGTTTTTGAGATCATCTTCAACGATTCGTTAGTTGCTTATAACACCCATCACAACATGTGCCCTCCTTAATACTCATCACCAGGTCAGTAACTTTCTGATAAGAGTAAGAAGCAGAGCTAGAATACAAGACTGACATTAAAATCCATGATCTTAATCACAGTTATGCCCATCATATCTCATGATCATTCCCATTACTGAAATAAAGGAATTGAGGCCCTGTAAGTTATAGGATTTATCTAAGTTTGGAATAGCCTAGTCCAAGTAATGTGATTCTAAATTCAGCATCATTCCTTCTCTGGACGCTACTAGGAACACAGAAAACAATGGCGGAAACTGCATTGTAAATTGAGGAATTTTCAAATACCTGAGGATTAAATCTCATTAGTACCTTTAAAAACTTTCCTAGTGCATCATGAGAGCAAGAAGCAGGGAGAATTAAAAGGGGGATTGAGATACTTTGGAAAACAATTTGGCCATTTCTTATAAAGCTAAACATACACTTACCACCTGACCTAGCAATCCCACTCCTAGTTACTTACCCAAGAGAAATGAAAATATATGTTCACATAAAAATCTCAATGGGAAAGTTTATTGCAGCTTTATTCATAATTGTCAAAAATTGGAAGCAACCCAAATATCCTTCAACTGGTGAAGGGATAAACAAACTGGAACATCCATGGAATAGAATAGTATTCAACAATAAAACAAAATGAATTACTGATGGGTGTAACAATGTGTATGAATCACAAATGCATTATGCTAAATGAAAGAAGCCATATTCAACAAAGCTGCACACTGTATGGTTCCATTTATATGATATTTTAGAAAAGGCAAAAATATAAGGACATGCAGTAGAGCAGTGGTAGTTGAGGGCTGAGTATAGACAAAATATATAGATTGTAGAAGAGTGAGGAGGTAAGTTTTTCAGGTGATGTAATTATTTACCATCTTCATTATACTGATGGTTATATGATTATATGCATTTATTTATTTTTTAAAATTTTTAAAGATTTTATTTATTTATTTGAGAGAGAGAGAGAATGACAGAACATGAGAGGGAAATGTCAGAGGGAGAAGCAGACTCCCCGTGAAGCTGGGAGCCAGATGTGGGACTCAATCCCGGGACTCTGGGATCATGACCTGAGCCAAAGGCAATGGATTAACCAACTGAGCCACCCAGGCGCCTTATTTGCATTTATTAAAAAGTATAGGTGTCTCCTCAGAAAAAGTTGCTTTTATTGGATATGACTCATACTCCAATAAATCTTACTTAAAACTTTTTAAAGAAAAGAAGCTGAGATTCTCTAAGTGTGGGTCAAACAGCTTGATGGATGTACCACCTGGCATCCCTCCTGGATCCCTGGGAGCATTTTTCAAGAAGGCATCAAAGCCCTAGAGATGGTGTATCAAGATAGCCCCAGGAAAAACCATGTACACTAAAAATCTTACACAGATCCATTTCCAGATAGGATTTTTGCTACTATCTGACTTACTTTCACTTAACTTAATTTGCTTGCACAATTTATTTTTTTGCTTGCATAATTTAGCGCTATTCAAAACACAGTGCATGTTGAGTCACTCACTTGGAATGGGACTGAGTAGAGCTCACCTGCCTTTTTATTCTCCTGGGAAATCACTCTGTGTCTCATCCCTATTACCAGCTCCCCTTTCTCTCTCTAGTACCTCTTTAAGTCTGGAGACTCAGTTTAGCTCTGCCTCCCTGACGACCTCAGGCCACCTAAGGCTACAATGGTTCTTACCATACGGTATTTTTTGTGACTGCCTACAGCCTCTTGCTCAGGCTCTCAAATATAGGTATAGAATTGTAGACCTTAGATATCATATCACTTTGTCTTCTTGCTTCTGGATAGAAGGTAGACTTTACTTCCTAGATGCCTTCATATTTAAGTGGAGCCTGTGACAGTGGCCAAGATTCTGTGAGAATTGATGTATGTTACTTGTAAAAGAGAAAACCTGACATATCAATTGATTTGTTTTCCAGCTTCCAAATGTGGAAGTCAGAAATTAATATGCTAAAGATTAGAATATTCTGGTTCATGGAGTTACCATATAGAAGACAGCCTTTGTAGAATCATCTGGACCTTTAGTGAACTTTGTGTGATGACAAGACAAACGTCCTTGTGATAAGCTGTTGAGACATGGGGGTTGTTTGTTAGTTCACTGTAACTGAAGCTATTCTAATAGAAGTTGATAGCACAGAAACACATCTGGATGGAATGAATCCAGATGGAAACCAACCAGAGAAAGGGATAAGTAAACACCTCCACAACTCTAGGGTTTCACATGTTTTTTGAAACATATCCAGAAAATTTTCAATAAATGCCTATAGAACTAACATTTGCTTTGGTCACATAGCTAGTCAGTGTGAAGTAAGGACCTCCATTTTAATACAATAGTTGGTACTGAACACGCTACTCTCACCTACTCTCAACAATACCAGATAATACTAATTTGAGATCTCTGAGATCATTCTTATTTTAACTTTAAATCTACATCTCCTGAAATTATAGAAACATACCTGAAAGGAATGTTGTTTGGAAATCAGATATTTTTGTTGGTTTGTTTATTTTTATTTAAATACCAGCTAATTAACATACAGTATAATATTAGTGTCAGGTGTATTATAGAGTGATTCAACACTTGATACAACACCTGGTGCTCATCACAAGTGCACTCTTTAAATCCACTCAAGTATTTAACCCATCCCCCCACCCCCTCCCCTCTGGTAACCATCAGTTTGTTCTCTATGGTTTAGGGTCTGTTTCATGGTTTGCCTCTCTTTCTCTTTGTTCCCATTTGTTTGTTAGTTTTGTTTTTCTTAAATTTCATATATGAGTGAAATCATATGGTATTAATGTCTTTCTCCTGCTGGCTTATTTCACTTAGCATAATACTCTCCAACTCTATCCATGTCATTGTAAATAGAAAGATTTTATTCTTTTTGTGGCTGTGTAATATTCCATTATATATGTACATATGTGTATATCTATCTATCTATCTATCTACGGAAAGATAGATAGATATACACACACTATTTGAAGCATACTCACATTTTCAGTAATTGTCTACTGAACTATACACACACACACACACACACACACACACACACCACACACACACACCCCACTTCTGCTTTATCCACTGATCAGTCAATGGACACTTAGGCTATTTCCATAATTTGGCTATTGGAGATAATGTAGATAATGCTGCTATAAACATCAGGGGGCATGTGTCCCTTTGAATTAGTATTTTTGTATATTTTGGGTGAGTACCTACTAGTGTAATTGCTGTATCCTAGGGTAGTTCCATGTTTAACTTTTTGAGGAACTTCTACACTGTTTTCTAGAATGGTTGTACCAGTTTACATTCCCACCAACAGTGCAAGAGGCTTGCTCTTTCTTCACATCCTCACCAACACCTTTTGTTTCTTGTGTTGCTGATTTAGCCCTTTGTCAAAATAAAAAGCTTCTGCACCGTGAAGGAAAACAATCAACAAAACTAAAAGGCAACCTTTGGAATGGAAGATGATATTTGCAAATGACATATCTGTTGAAGGGTTAGTATCCTAAATACAAAAATAACTATACATCCAAAAAACCCTCAAATAATCCAATTAAAAAGTGGGTAGAAGAAATGAATAGACATATTTTTGCAAAGAAGATATATGAAAAGATGTTCAACATCACTGATAATCAGGGAAAGGCAAATCAAAACTACAATGACAAATCACCTCACATCTGTCAGATACTCTTTTTAATTCTATTTCCTATCAAGCAGATTAGATATTTACAAATCTAAGTGCCTTTTTACCCAAAAATGATGGCTAGAGGTCTTCCTGATTATACATAAGTTGACTAAATGCCAAGTCATGTTAAATGTATCCTAACCACACAGCACATACTCACACAGACACATACATACACACAGGCAATATTTTGTGTGTAAATAAACATTTTAGGGGCACCTGGCTGGCTTAGTAGGTAGAGCATCCAACTCCTGATTTTGGAATCCAGAGTTCAAGCCCCACATTGCATGTCAAGATTATTTCAAAATAAAATAAAATAAAATATAAAATAAAATAAAATAAAATAAAATAAATAAAATAAAATATAATATAGTATAATATAACATAACATAATATAATATAATATAATATAATATAATATAATATAATATAATATAATATAATATAATATTGTATTTTATCTTAGGACAACCTTGGACTTAAGCACCCAGGTAAATAAAAATAAAAGTAGTTCAGTGGGAAAGAACACTACATTTGAGTCAGAAAATTGGGGTGAGAACCCAGCTCTGCCAGTCCTACATGTTTGGTCTTGGATATTTCAATTCCTCCCTCTGAAAAATGGACATAACATCTACTCTGCTTACTTTACAGAATTGTTATAAGGTATGAATATATTTTTATGATCAATATCATTTAAAATTAGTACATTCCAGGAGAAAAAAAAACCTAGGTCTACCTCTCCCTCTGTCAATAAAAGCAAATATTTCACTTAAGCCAACAAATTGTGTTTCTTCACAGCAGCATTTTATATTCTTTTAGGAGTTCTACATTTGCTAACTGCTCATCTCAGATGGTGGGAAAAAAAAAACAACAACAACCCAACAACAGATTTTTCATGTTTTTCTCCATTAATGTTCCTACTCCCAGGCTAACTTCAGCTCAACACTCCGATCACAGGCTTTGGAGTTTTCTCTTCTCATCCAGGTGTTGTCTCTCCTCCTGGCCCTGCATCTTCTCTCCCACCCATATGAGTTTTCATCAGCCAATGCCACAGTCAGGTGGGGCTTCCCTTGCTGTGAACAGAACACCGGGGGCTTGCAGACACAAGGAGAGATGTGAAGGAAATGGGGGAGTGTTGGGTGAGTGCATGTTGATAGCGCTGTAGGTGGGAAAGCTGGTCTGGGAATTGTCCCCCCTCAGCCTGGATAATGTCCACAATATCTCTGTGCTCCTGACATTGCTGGACTTCTTTCTATGCCACTTGGTGGGAAACGATTTTATTCGGATTCCACTTCATTCAGCAAATCGCTTTTCTAAAGCCTTTTGGATCGCAGTTCCTGACTCCAGCTTTCTGCCAGCACTGCGTACCTCAGTAGCTATTTCTCCACCATTCTGGAGCTCCCAATTAAGTTGTAGTCAAGGCTCTCATGGCATAAATTAGGAACAGAAAATCCAGTTTTAACTCATGGCTCTGGAAAACAATCAGTAGAGCCATGAGGCCCGCTTTGGCAAAGACTGCTTCTCAGCCAGGGGGAAAAAGGACAGCCTAGCCAATCAGTCAGCTGTGCATTTCCTAGCCCACGGAAGCCAAGCCCCTGGTAGGCACAGGGCGGCCGGTTGGCAGCGCTTCTCCTCCCGACGTATGGCAGCATCCTTGCTGTGTTTTTGGCAAGCTCAGAAGAGAAGTGGGAGACTGCTGATGCTAGTGTTCTAATTGGGAGGCTAACTGCTTTCCTTCTGGATTTACTGCTCCCAAGGCCTGAGGGGCATGCAGCCTAGGTCCTGGCAACTCATGGGATGGTTTTGTCTTACTTTTTGGAAACTTCCTATAGTGTTCTGATGTAAGGGGTCAGAGGGAGTCCCTCCTTGGGAAAACCCACTATCTAGTCTGAAGAGAGACATTAACCTTTTCTATTCCCTTCTCTACATGCACAGAAGCAAAGCCAGCACGCCTTGGTCTGACATGGCGCATCAGTCATAAAAACGCGACAGCAGTGTCAGTGCTGGGGGTGGGACGGCGGCAGCACAGCAGAAGTGTTCCTGCTTCTCTTGCTCTCAGGCCTGTGCTCTGAGCTGCACACAAATCCACAGCTCAGTTTTCCTTCTTGGCCCTGGGCCCCTTCTTTCCGGCACTCTGTTTCAAAAACATCACAAGCCATGCAGGTGGTTTTTGTTGCACCACAGCTCGTATTCTTGACAGATCCTACATCTGCACATTAATACTCCTTGATGCTTCCAGACTGAAACTTTCCCAGACACACTGGCCTAAGAGCCTCAGAAGCCATGCATGAGGGAGACTAACTGCGCAGGAATTCCTCACTGGGTCTGAGGGTTGGGGGGTCATGGTATTTTAAACAAGAGAAGCTTCATGGTCACTTAGCTCTGAACTTCAAGGCATTTGACTCCATTAGAAACTCACCCTCCCTACAGAGCAATGAGAACTTTAGCCAGAGCCCTGGGGCAACTCCAAGTTACTGTAATCATGAGGTATTACCATTGCCACAATTGCAATCATGCAATTCATATTTATTGAGTAAATAAACAAATGACAACAATAATAACAGCTAACATTTATTGGGTCCTTCCTATTTGTAAGGCACTTGTCTTGTTTAGACAATCACTCTTAATGCTCATGACCACTACACAAGGTAGGCATTAATTTACATACTTTACAGATAAGAAAACTAACAAAATTAATAAATAAATAAACTGAGGCTACACTGTTGAATTAATGGCAGAATAGGGAATCAAACCTAGATCACAGCTCCCAAATCTATGCTAGCAAATTCCATTTAATTATGCTGAGTTTGAATGAAATGTGGGGGTCAGGAAGTGTAATAGAGACTAACGGCCTTCAAAATAAACTGCCAGCAATTGATTTTTGTACTGGGGCCTGTCATCCAAGGAGCCATTGGAACACTTCACTGGCCAGAAGAAACACTTTTCTCATTTTACTAGTATGCAGTGAAAAAGAATGGGGTACAGTGGTTTGGACTGAGTGAAGATGAAGTTTCCCAGATTCAACAAGAAATAAAAATTAGGGGAAAAAAAAGAAGAGATTCATCTCCCAGGAAGGTTGGAAAGAAGAGAACAGCATCATCCCTGAGGATACTAAATAGATTAGTGGAGTGGCCATGAATAAATCAGAGATTTTAGAGATGGCAGCCAATAAAAAGAAACAGTGTAGAAGTAGTCTTTGAGTGCTTATTCCCTCCCTTCCTTCTGAAATACCATGAATTGTCAGTAACACTACAAACATTATCTACAATTACTCCTAAATGTTGTTTCTTTAAATCTAGAATTTTTACTTTATGGCTAACCCTGAGAAGTTTGACAGTTGTAAAAGACGTCAGGAGAGAGGATGGGGGAGAGGTTCAGGAAATATGGTGGGTCAATACAGGGTTCAAGCCATCCATTGGGGCCTGAAATCAAGCTTGAGAAGAGCTAGCAGACCCACTGATTGTCTGCTGGAGAAAAGTGACAGATGGTCTGAGCCAGAGGACTTCTCAGAGAGGGAATCTGGAGTGCTGCCTAGGTCCCAAGTGCATGACTAACTCATGACTTATGGAGAGCCTGACAGGTCTGACCTTAGAATGGCGAAGAATCACACTGGAACTGACCACAATCCCTTCACTGGGCTTCATCTCATGCCCTGAGGAGGGCCTCCATCATTCCCCCATTATGGTTTGGGTATGAACAATATCTGTGGTCTCAACCACGGGGACAGGTCTGGGAACAGTCTCAAAACACACATCTTAAATCTCTTCCACTTGATTATCTACTTTTGATTCCATTCACTGTCCGTGTAGATGACTGAGACTAGAAAATCAGAGGGAGGTTTGATTCTGGGAAGAATAATATTCTCAAACATGTAATCATGAAACTGACTTTGATTTCTTCAGAATTAATTGAAAGCACCCAAATATAGAAATAGTCAAGCTAGGACTTACCTATTATTAGCTAAATTCAAGATTTCTGTTGATTTATTTTCACAGACAGATTAGTCACAATGTTAGTATTAATATTATTAGTGAATACCTCATTAGACATTCAGTGAGAATCTGCTATGTGCAAAAAAGAAGGTATGAACCATGCAGGAAGATTCTGAGAAAACAAACAAGATCTTAACACCCCATTTTACTGGCAGTTTCAATATAGTTAAAAACAGAATGAAATGAATTTCACTATGTTGTAGTTTTCTTCTGAGGGTCTTGAGACAGAAGTACAAAGTAGTATTATATGATTGTGTAATGGGTAAAGTATCTAAGTGCTTTCAACATGTAATTGACCTCCCTCACCTGCCCACACTGGCTGAACAAGGCACAGAAGGAAAGAGGAAGGATGACAAACTTGTTCAACTTCTAGAACACAAAGGGTTCCTTTATCCTAGATATGTTGAGATGCCATCATCAAAAGTGCATAGGGTCAAGAGGGTAGAATAAAATGGTGAGGGGCTGCTTCTAGATGGGTAGTCTCTTAGGAGACCCCTGCATAAAGTTAGAGTCCCAATGGCCTAGAGTCCCAATGGGCTATGCCCTTTGTAAAAGGTTGAATGAGAAACAAATTCACTGCCAAAAACAGAAGATCAAGAAAATTTTACAATCTCTGAATTGGCACCAGTGGGGGTGGGGGAAGTAGGGGACAGAAGATTTTATAACCACAATGGACCCTTCACAAGTTTGCCACCCAAATTTATGCCACCTGTGAAGTCTGAAATATCTCAATGGGCAATTTAATTTAAAGTGATCCTAGGTCAATGGTGCCTCCAGGAAACTGGCAGAAGCAAATCCACATCATTTCTTGAGGAATATTAATTCAACACAGGCCTCAAAGAATTTCCATAGATAAAGTTCCAAAGAAAAATGAGCAACTCGCTGGGAAAAAAGAAAAACACAAAGAGACAAGGCACCTTGAATTAAATTCTAGAGAATTCATCCCTTAATATGGCAGACATTGTAATTCCCAGAGAATATATAACAACCATATTACTTTGTTTTAGGAAATAAAAGAGAAGCATGAAAATACAAATGATAATTGATATTTTTAAATGTAACAATATTTTTTAAAGATACAAATAAAATATTAGAAATGAAAAGCTATACTTAAAATTAAAAATAAAATGGATTGGTTAACAGAAGATTAAAGTTGACAAGAATTAGGGACCTAGAATACAGATTTTAAAATGTTAAAAATTCAATCGTCCAGAAAGACAGAGAAATAGAAAATATGAAAGAGAAATTAGGAGCCAGAGCATAGAGTGTGAGAGCCAACAAATGTTCAATTGCAATTTTAAGAGAAACAAGAATGAGAATAAGCCAATATTTAATGACATTATGTTTGAGAATTTTCCAGACCCATTGAAGAACACTAATTCCCAGATCCAAGAAGCCTAGTATATTCCAAAAAGGAATAAATAAAAAATAACTCCACACAAAGATATATCATAGTGAAACATGAACAGCAAAGAAAATTAGTCCTTAAGTACAGGGAAAGGATAGATCACCTGAATATCAATTAGAGAGATGTCTCATTTCATAATAGTATGTATGCAGATCAGAAGACAATGCAGTATCTTGGAGTGCTTTGCCCAGTAAAACTGCTTTTCAACAAGGAGAAGAAAATAAAGACAGCTTTTGTATAATGAAACACAGAAGCTATTATTAACACATCTTCACAGAAGAAATTTCAAAAGAAATAAAATGAAGTACAAGACAAGGTAGCAAGCAAAGAAATTGTGAGTTCATCCAAAAAAATACTATGTAAAAATAATAATGTTTAATTTGTGGAGGAATAAAATCAAGAAATGGAACAATAGTAAAATACAAGTTTGAAGATGAGTAAGCGAAGGTAAGTATTTGAAGACTTAGTTACTCAAAGTACGGCCCAAGTATTGGCATCACCCAGTTTTATGAGAAAGGCAGAACCTCGGGCCCCAACTCAGGCTGCCTGCATTTTAACAAAATCATCAGGTGATTTGACGATACATTAAAATTTGAGGAGCTACTTGAAGTATTCAGAATTTGTTAGTTATGAATTATTAAAAAAAAACAAATTAGAGTAACCACTAAAAGCACCAACATACAGCATCATTTAAAACTAGCAGACAGAAAAATGATGGAATGAGGAAAAAAATGGAATCAATTGGTCAGTCTGTATAATCAGGTAATTCTGTACTAAAAATGCTCATATATCATAAGCTTAAAACAACAACAGATAATTTCTCATTCGTAATTATCTGCATTCGTAATAATTATCTGCAAACAGATCATTTGCACATCCTTTGTGCATTGAAAGGGGAACCCAAAGAACTAGAGTGAAGTGATTTCTTACATATTTGAGTCTACATAAGTAATCTGACAATTTGTGTTCTGATTATTTCTTTTGGCACAGATCTGTTGACAACAGATTCTCTTTTGATTTTCTTATTCCATATTTTTCTTCACTTTTGGAGTATATTTACTTGGTTATAAAATTTTAGATTTTATTCTCTTTAAGCACTTTCAAGATGTTAATCCATCATCTTCTAGTTTCCATCATTGTTTCTGACGATAATTTAAATGTTAGTCTTATTGTTATTCATTTGAAGGTAAAAAATATATATATATTTTTTTCTGACTGCTTTTAATATTGTCTTTTTGGGTGGCTCAGTCATTAAATATATATAAATAACATCTGCCTTCAGCTCAGGTCATGATCCCGGAGACCTGGGATCGAGTCCCACATCGGGCTCCCTCTCAGCAGGAAGCCTGCTTCTCCCTCTCTGACTCCCCTTTCTTGTGTTCCCTCTCTGGCTGTGTTTCTCTCTGTCAAATAAATAAAATCTTAAAAAAAAAGATTATCTTTTTGTTTTCAGTAGTTTGCCATGTTATACATATTTTTAAAATGTATTTATCCAATTTAGGGTTTACAGTTTTTCTTGAATTTTGTTTCTCAATGGTTTTCATCAGTTTGGGAGTAATTGTTGACCTGTATTTCTCCAAATTTTGCTTCTCTCATAATCCTTCTCCCCTTCTTCTGGGACTTCAGTTGTACATATGTCATATTTTTTTCATCATATCCCATATGTCTTTAGTCCAATTTTAGCTACCATTTTTTTAAGTTTTTATATATTTATTTGACAGAGAGAGAGAGCACAAGTAGTCAGAGCCACAGGCAGAGGGAGAGGAAGAAGCAAGCTCGCCGCTGAGCAGGGACCCTCCCCCCCCCACCGACAGATGCAGGGCTCCATCCCAGGTCCCTGGGATCATGACCTGAGTTGAAGGCAGATGTTTAAGCAACTGAGCTACCCAGTTGCCCTATATTTTTAACTATCTTACATCTTTTTT
This sequence comes from Spilogale gracilis, assembly GCA_004023965.1. Taxonomy (NCBI): domain Eukaryota; kingdom Metazoa; phylum Chordata; class Mammalia; order Carnivora; family Mephitidae; genus Spilogale; species Spilogale gracilis. The sequence goes on from PITA01003910.1 coordinate 24,683, forward strand.
CTTCACACAGTTTGGATATTTGATAATAATCTATCTTTTAATTCATTTATCCTCTCCTGTGAATCTATTAAATCTGTGTTTTCAGTTCTTAATTTTCTTTTATGCACTTTTCAGTTCTAGAATTTCCTTTATTTTATATACCCTAGTTCCCAAGGGAAATTCTTACTCTTGGCATTTTTTTTTAACACAGTAATCATTGTAACATAAACATAAATGTCAAATAATAAATAGATCACCTGTTGGTCTGATTCTTTTGTCTGTATTTCTTCTTGGTTTTAGTTGTTTGGTCCTATTTCCTGACATGCTTGGTTATTTTTATTTAATGACAGATACTGTCAATGAAAAAATGTAGAAATAACTTGAGATTTGGGACTTATCTTCCACCAATGAGAACAGAGCTTTATTCTGTAGTAGGCATTTAGAATAGGTACAAATCATCATAACCTGTCTGGCACTGACAAAGCACAATACAGTGTGTGTGTGTGTGTGTGTGTGTGTGTGTGTGTGTGTGTGTGTGTGTGTGTAATGATCTATTTCCAGTTTGCTCTTACTCCTAGTGTGTACTCCTTTTAGGGATCCTAACTGGCTGTATGAGGCTTTTACCATGTGTCCATTTCCTTGATACATTGAATCCAGTTTTTATCTCCTCAGGTCCATGAAATTGCCAAATGTTTTGCTCAATTAGCTGCTACTTTCTGTTGAACTTTTTAAGCTATTGGCCCCATGCCAAGAACAGCACATATCTTGAGCAGAAAACAATGCAAAATTTTGGGTTCACTTCTATGCACTTAACTTCTTTTTGGGTTCTATCCCAGCTGATCCGTCCTGGCTGCCATACTATCTTTCAAGTGCCTATATGGATATATTTTTCCAGCTTGTCTAGATGTTCTTTGTGGGAATGTTGGTCCATCATTAATTGGAAACAGAATTCCAAATTCCAACTTTGAATTTAGAATCTTATAAGCACTACCTCATGAGAGGAGAGGAAAATAAAAATGCATTTTGTACATAGAACATTAAGTGCTCCAACATTTTGTAAGAACAGATGAATAAAGTACTCTTTAAAAATTAAAAAAGGGGTAAAACAGCAAAGTGGTGTTCTACTATGAGCTGTTCATATATTGTTTCATTTATTATGTATAATAATACTATGAGTAAGATAGTTACCTCTATGTCATGATAATAAAAATATGATATATAAAATCTAAGTCACTTGCATAAAGTCACATAAACCACAGAACCTGTAAGCTTAATATCAGTACTATATATCTTCTCAATCTAAAAGATATAAAAAAATTAGTATGACCAGGAGAAATAAGGAAACCTGGAAGAAATTAAGAACATCTATTAAACATTGATACTTGGAAGCATCTTTTTTAAAGGACGAAGTTTTAGTGATAAAAATTTACGTCTCTTTTTCTAGGAGTCCAATCAGGCTATTAAGAATATTTAAGTAATCATAATATTGTAGATTCTGTTTGTTAGAGTTCAGATTTTAGAATCAACCTCTTGACAAAGTGTATTATTGTCACAGAATTACATGTAACATTTGTTTAGTGTTTTCTGACTGTTAGGCACAGTACTAAGGACTTTATATAGATTGAACAATTTTGTCCTCACAGTTATTTATGAAAGAGTTACCATTATTCCCCAATTACACATGTGGAATTTGAAGTTTTGACAGGCAAAGTATCTTTTTCAAGATTACATAGTTAATAAGTAAATAAGTGATGAAATGCAGTTTGAACCCTGGGAGCTTACTTTTAAGTAGGTTCCTCCCACAGTAGTTTCCTCCCTCCCACAGTTAAAAACAAGAAGAATGTCCAATAAAAAAATAGGAAGGTGAAGAGAAAAGAGGAGGTATGAAGTAGTATAGATGTGCAAAGTTCCTCATCTTTTATGGAAGAACATCAATAGATGCTGTATAATTTTAGAAGTAGAAATAGAAGTATGTTATTTAACATTAAATCAGCCAAGGAAAATTGTCGGGGGCACGCCCCATAGATGGCGCTGCGTCTGCTGTGGAGCACGTGAAGCAGCTCCAGGAAGCGCCCGCCCTGAAGATCACGTGACCCCACGCCTCATACGTGGGTCCGTGCTCAGTGCGTGATCACCGGACTCCACCAATGCCTGCTCGCCGTGCAGTCCACGCCCCACGTGATCTCCTCTCTGATTGGCTGGGATACTATATAAAAGGGGGCTAGACAGCTTCCTGAGGGGAGACGACTAGAGAGAGGCAGGGGAGAGGACGAGAGGCAGGGGAGACGACGGAGAGGAGGAGAGAGGCGGCAGGCGGGGAGGCGGGGAGGCAGAGAGAGACTGAGAGGCCGGGAGAAGAGGAGGAAAGGAGAAGAGGGAGGAGACCTGGGGAAAGACGAGAGGGGGAGGAACCAGAGAATAAACGGGAGCTTCAACGTCAACCCGTGTGTTGCGTCTTCTCTGCTGGCGGGGAACGCGACAGAAAATAAAAATGGAAACTATTAAAATTGGTTGCCATTGGAGTACAGGATGGGGGAGAATGGTAGATAAGTGGGGGAAAGATCTTATCTTCCCTTTTATATCTTTTTCATTTGCTTTCATCATATGTATGTATTACAAATAGAAACGAAGATATATACAAAGATAAATTATACTACAATAATGTGGGAGGAGTTATATTCCACTGACAGCATATATTCATGATTGCTCTCAGCAAACAAGTTTCCCCCGGAGAGAGCCTGTGATATGTGGAATGGCTCCATAAGTCTTTCTATTTCTAGCCCAGTCTTAAAAAGCCCGTATGCCCCAATAAAGAAGTCATATTGAACCAGAGCTGCCTTATCCATTACAAAGATTATATTTTGGCCCTGAAATTTTCACTTTTTTTGTTCTAATTTCTAATTGGTTCAGAACATGAAGGGAAAAAAGTGTCCTTTTCCTCTGGGTACTTAGGCATAGTCCAACAAATTGAACACGAAAAATAGCATAAAATTGAAACAGAGGAACACCATGAACTCATTTTACAATTTCTTAGCATATCTAAAATACCATAGGATGCTTGGAACCATTTGACACCTTTCCTGGATTCAAACATAACAGTTTTAGGGGGAGTGAAAGCAAATTTGGAATTTGAAAGATGATCAAGGTTGTATTTCAGTCTTTTTTCATCATTCCATATCTCTCAACTTAAAGTATGGATAAATGTAGAAAATGTTTCACACACTTTTACGCAAAGTATAACCTTCCAGGGTAAAGGTTGCAGGATTATCACATTAAATAAACTGTGTTTGGGGAGAGTGCTTGCAAAATGACAATTCTTTTAGAAGCTTGCTGCTTCTTCAGATCCTCAATCACATCTTCATTCATCCTCCGGTCACAGAAGGAAGTCTTCTTCATTTTCATGGGCTGCTTCCCAGAAGAACAAAAGGGGTGAGGAACCACCTTGAAATCCCGTAGGTGCTCCTGTTGTTTTTCATGAACACGTGCTTCTTTTCCCACATTTCCTACTCTTTGCCAAGGTGCTGTGAAATGGTAAAGTTGGGACAGACTGGCTCCAAGAAATCTGGCCTGACAGCCCAGAACCTACTCTTAGGATGTGCATTTTACCCAACAGCTGTTTCTGCTTCACTCTAATTTGTTCAGGATTTGGTTGGGACCCTAGAGTTCACCTTCTGCAAAATATTTGTTAATTTTTGTTTTTAGCTGAGAAAATACCTTTTCCCCTCCTAAAATGAGAACAATTTGCTCGGGGATTGAAGATGGATTTGTATTATACTTGCAGTGGAGATTTGTACAATTGCTTCATAGCCACATACCCAATACTCACTAATTCTTTTTAACAAGAAAATGGTAAACAGGTGGAGTTGAAATCATAGATAAATAAAGAGTCCTCTCCAATCCACTCAGTTGGGTCTTTGTAAAAGGAATTCTACCCAGCTGGCAGAGCACACGCTTATACAAATGGAATATTTTTTTAAACAGCATTGAGAATGGTAGACATGATAACATGCACATGAAATCTACTGGGTAGACAAGACTTCAAAAAAATCAGCATCATTTTGCTAAATGCCAAAACTCCTTTCCAAATATGACCACCTTCACTTAGAAACTATTTTTTTTCATTAAATCATCTCAATCTATTTGCTTTGGTTTTAAAACAAAATCCTTAACGTTATTGGTAGCAACAATCATAGGCTTATATATTTTAATATAGTAATTATTTTTTTCCCAATGATAGTAATGGCCTTTGTAAGCCTAACAAACAAAGCCATGTATCTGAAACCAACTTCTCTAAGAGATAGAGAAAATTATTTATTTTTTAATTTTCTGAAGAAAATAAAGGTAGACTATTGATTAAGAAGATCCTATGTAGCTTATCAATCCTGAAAAATATCCAATGAGTCCCTTAGAGCCATGAAACCAAATGACAAGACCATTTAATTTGCTCTATCACTACATTAAGTACCAGCTTATTATTTGTAAAGAATAGTCTAATTTTTCATTTAGATTGACCAATATCTTATAAACAGATACAAACACATTCACACATACACATAATTTCACAATCACAAATAGAGAACATTAAAGCTGCTTTCTTCTTTATCTAGTGTTTAGCCCTAGTACTGTTTTGTTATATTTGTTTGTTTTAACTCTAGTCCTTGAAATATTTCTAAAAATTACCTAGGGCAAGATTGAATTTTTTAATACTGAAACAATTTAATTAAGGCTTTTATAAAATAAAGAACATGCTATAATGAAATCTTTCATTGTCTTATTAACATAAATTCAAATGCCTCCCTAGTTTGTTTCCAGCAGAACTTTACAGCATAGTTTTCAACATTTTTGGACCTGGATACAGGGTAAGAAATGTACTTTATACTTTACTCTGCCCTCAAAACTGAAACCAAAGTTTTTATAAAATCATATGTCTCTTTGCTGTTTGTGTTATTACTCTGATCTTTTGTATACCAACCAATTCTGGCTTACTTTTATGTTGTTGTCTTTTTTTTTTTTTAAGATTTTATTTATTTATTTGACAGAGAGAAACACAGCTAGAGAGGGAACACAAGCAGGGGGAGTGAGAGAGGGAGAAGCAGGCTTCCCGCCAAGTAGGAAGCCCGATGCGGGGCTCAATCCTGGGACTCTGGAATCATGACCTGAGCTGAAGACAGACACGTAACAACTGAGCCACCAGGTGCCCCAATATCAACATTCTAAATTGGCGTGCTGAAGCTGGTTATGTCCATTTTTAGTCCCATTTAGCATTGTCAGGCCCCACCCACTCCCCCTTATATTAAACATGTGATGTCTCTATTACCTCCCTGCTGATTCATAATTTCCATTGAGTGAGAAACTATATCTAATTTCATATAAATTTTCCTCTCGTTCCCTCTTACCGCTCTTCTAACATAGTCTTATTCATCCAGGAGGCACTACATATGCTAAAATTTAAAAAGATACTCCAGGAAACTTTAAAAAGGCACAAATGGATCTCAAATATATCAGTGGATCTCTAACTTATATCTTCAACTGAATAATATCTCGTTCAGTCTGTTCCCACAAATCCAATTTGACAAACAATTTGTGAAATTTCATCTCCAGACCTATTGAATCTCCAACAAAACAGACCTGGTTTCACTTTGAATTAAATGCTTCCAAACCTCCAGCCCCATCTCTTCCCAGACAGGAACTTCCTAGACAGACAGGTGTAAGACTAGGATACCCTGAGCCAGCACCTTGCTGGCCCAGGTTCTAGACACAACTCAAAAGAAGATCTGGGCTTCATGTTCCATGTCACTTTGTTTCCTGATGCCCTAAATTTGCCCTTAGCTAATTTGCATTCTTTTTTATCTCGTATTCTTTAAATTAAAATTGTATATATTACACATTTGAAACATGGTGATTTGAAATTTGATCAAATCACATAATGAAATGATTATCACAATCAAGCCAATTAGCACACCTACTTACATAGTTACAATTTTGTATGTGCATGCATGTGTCCATGTCTGTGTGAGTGTGTGTTAGGAGGGCACCTGAAATCTTCTCTCAGCACGTTTCTAGTATTCGATTTGGTAGTATTAACTATAGTCATCTTGCTGTACATTAAATTTCTAGATTTATTCATTTTACATAATTGTGACTTTGTACCCATTTCTCCCACCTCCTCACTGCTGGAAATCACCATTCTACTTGATGTAGTCAAAAATTTTTTAGATTCTACATAAAAGTGAGATCATGCGATGCTTTTCTTCCTTTACCTGGCTTATTTTTCAGAGCATATCCTCTCGGTTCATCCATGTTATTGCAAATGACAAGATCTCCTTTCTAAAGGCTGAATAATACTCCATTATACACATATATACCACAGTTTCTTTATCCATTCATTCATGGATGGATACTTAGATTGCTTCCAGAGATTGGCTATTATAAATAATTCTACAATAAAAATGAAAGTACAGATAGATCTTTAAGATATGATTTAATTTCCTTTAGTTATATACTCAGCAGAGGGATTGCTGGATCATATGGCAGTTCTGTTTTTAGTTTTTTGACATACCTCCACACTCTCCTCCGTAAGAGCTGCACAAATTTATACTCGTACCAACGGAGTATAAGGGTCCCTTTTCTCCAAATCCTTACCAACGGTTGTTATTTATTTTTTGTAATAGCCATTCTAAGAGATATGAGGTGATATCTCATTAAAGTTTTGATTTATCTTCCCTGATGATTAGTGATGTTGAGCACTTTTTCATATACCTTTTGGCCATTTGGGACCTTTTCCCACTTTTAAATTTTGTTGTTGTTATTTTTGCTCTTGAATTGTGTGAGTTCCTAGTATATTTTGGATACTAACTCCTTATCTCCTTTATCAGATAAACAGTTTGCAAATATTTTCTCCTCATCTATTATGTTGCCTTTTCATTTTCCTAATGGTTTCCTTTACCATGAAAAAGTTTCTTAGACTGATGAGGTCCCTATTATTTCTTTTTGCTTTTGTTACCTGAACTTTTGCTGTCATACCCAAAAAAAGAGCTTTTACCTATTTTTTTCCTAAGAAATATTATGGTTTCAGGTCTTATGTTTAAATATTTACTCCATTTTAATTAATTAATTAATTAATTTATTATTATTCATTTATTTTTATGTATGGTATAAGATAAGGGTCAATTAGATTCATTGAATGTGGCTATCCAGTTTTCCTAGCATCATTTAATAAAGTGGCTATTCTTTTCCTATTCCTGATTCCTGGTTTCCTTGTAGAAAATTAGTTGACCCCTCGTGCCTGAATGGTTTTTTTTTTCAGTCAGTGAAGCATCCAACTCTTGATTTCTGCTCAGGTGGTCATGATCTCAGAGTGGTGAGACAAGTCTGACATTGCACTCCACTCTGGGTGTGGAGTCTGCTTGAGGTTCTCTCTGCCTCTGCCCCTCCTCCCACTCAAATTATTTCTCTCTTGACCTCTCTCTTCCAAATAAATAAATAAAGTCTTTAAAAAAAAAGGAAAGAAAATTAGTTGACCATATATGCACAGGCTTATTTCTGGGGTCTCAATTCTCTTCCATTGTTCCATGTGTCTATATGCCAGTACCATACTTTTTGATTAATATAGTTTTGTAATATAATTTGAAATCAAGAAATGTGATGGTTCCAACTCTTCTTGCTCAGATTATTTTAGTTATTCAGGATATTTGTGATTTAATGTAAATTTTAGAATTGTTTTTTATCTTTTTTTGTGAAAATGACATTGGGGTTTTGATAGGGCTTGCAATGAATCTGTAAATCACTTTGAATAGTTTGGGCATTTTAGCAATATTTAGTTCCTCCAATCCATGAACATATCTTTCCATTTATGTGTGTCTTCTTCATTATCTTTCATCACTGTTTTATAGTTTTCAGTATACAGATCTTTCACTTTCTGGTAACATTTATTCCTAAGTACTTTATCCTTTTTGATGCTATTGTAAAGAGGATTATTTTCTTGATTTTCCTGGGGGGAGGGATAAATAATTGTTGGTGTAAAGATATGCAACTGACTTTTTAAAAAAGATTTCATTTATTTATTTTACACAGTGAAACATAGCTAGAGAGGGAAAACAAGCCAGAGGAGTGAGAGAAGGAGAAGCAGGCTTTCCCACTGAGCAGGGAGCCTGATGTGGGGCTTGAACCCGGGACTCAGAGATCATGACCTGAGCTGAAGGCAGCCACTTAACAACTGAGCCACCCAGGCATCTCAGCAACTGATTTTTTATGTTGATTTTATATTCTTCAACTTTACTGAATTCCTTTTGTAGTTCTTTTTTTTTTTTTCTTCCAAGTTTTAGGGTTTTCTACAACTAGGATTATGTCATCTGCAAAGAAATAATTTTATTTTTTCCTTTCAGATTTGGATGCCTTTTATATATTTTTCTTGTCTTATCATTTCCAGTACTATGTTAATAGAAGCAGGAAGTATGGTCATTCATACCTGGTACTAGATCTTACAGGAAAAGCTTTCAGGTTTTCCCCATTTATTTTGATATTATTTGTGGGATGCTTTTCACAAATAGTCCGAGGAAATTTCCTTTTATACCTACTTTATTGAGAGTTTTTATCATGAAACAATGTTGAAATTTGTCAAATGTTTTTCTGACATGGAGAGGATTATGTGGTTTTTATCATTGATTCTGTTAATGTGGTATCTCATGTTGACTTATTTGTGTATGTTTAACCAAACTTGCATCCCAGGGATAAATCCCACGTGATCATGGTGTTTACCCTTTTTGATGTGTTGTTGAATTCAGATTGCTAGTATTTAACTAAGGATTTTTGCATCTCTATCATTAGAGATACTGGCTTGTGGTTTTTTCTTGTGTCATCTTTGGCTTTGGTATCATGGTGATGCTGGCCTCACAAAAGGAGTTTGAAAGTATTCCCTCTACTTCTATTTTTTGGAAGAGTTTGAGAAGGTTTCTTATTAATTCCTCTTTGTATATTTGGTAGAATTCAGCCATGAAGTCATCTAGTCCTGGGATTTTCTTTATTGGGAGATTTTTGATTACTACTTCGATGTCCTCATTTGTTATTGATTTGTTCATTCTTTCTATTTCTACTTGATTTGGGCCTGGTAAGTTGTATGCCTTCAAGATTTTATTTTATCTAGATTATCCAATTTGTCCACATACAATTACTTCTAATAGTCCCTTATGGTCCTTTTCATTTCTGGCGCATCTGTTGTAATGTCTCCTCTTTCATTTATGATTTCACATATTTAAGTCTTCTCTCTTTTCTTTCCTTAGTGTAGATAACCATTTGCCAGTCCTATTTTTCTTTCAAAAAAACAAAAAAACAAAAAAAACAAAAAAACAAAAAAACCCCTCTAATTTTTGTTGATTTTTTTCTATTATGTTTGTCTTCTCATTTGATTTATCTCTGCTTTGAACTTACTTTATTATTTTCTTTTTTCTGCTAACTTTGAGTTTAGTTTATTCTTATTTTTCTAATACCTTAAGTTATAAAGTTAAATGTTTATTTGTGATCTTTCTTTTTTTTTTTAGTGTTGGTATTTATCATTATAATCTTAGCATACTGAACTTTTAATTTCCATGCTTTTCCTCCTAGTTTTCTTTTTTCTCTCCATGCAGATGATGCCATCTATACCTCCATATCCTTCTGTGGAGGTCCTGGTCACTTTCTTCATGAAGATTTCCCTGATTTTCAGTCCCTTCTTGCCAATATATGCCCCTATATATACATTCTCACTTAAATTGTTAGTGTTTTTTTTGTAAATTTAATGTCCATTTCTCTCCATCCCTGCAGTATAATTTATTAACTAGTCTTTTTCCCCTCAATCTCCTCCCATTTATGTATTGCATAACCCTAAGATTTCCCTAAGATAAAATATTTCTTAGGTATTTTGTTTTTCCAAAACCTTTAAAAAAATTGTGGTAAAATATGCCTACAATTTACTAGCATAACTATTCTTTTAAAGATTTTATTTATTTATTTGATAGAAACACAGCTAGAGAGGGAACACAAGCAGGGGGAATGAGAGAGGGAGAAGAAGGTTTCCTACCGAGGAGGGAGCCTGATGCAGGGCTCGATCCTGGAACTCGGGGATCATGACCTGAGCTGAAGGTAGACACTTAATGACTGAGCCACCCAGGCACCCCTATTGTAATTACTTGAACGTGAACATTTAGGTGATATTAAGTCCATTAACACTGTGAAAGCATCACCACAATCCTTTTCCAGAACTCCTTGTATCTTGAAAAACCCACTAAATAACAATTCCTCATCTTTCTCCCTATTAACCCTTGACAACCACCATTCTACTTTCTGTTTCTATGAATTTGACTACTTCAGGTGTCTCATTTAAGTGGAATCATAAAGTAATTGTCTTTTTGTTTCTGACTTATTTCACCTAGTACAATGTTTTCAAGGTTTATCCATACTATAGTATATATCAGAATCTCCTTCCTTTTTAAGGCTGAAAAACATTCCACCAAATGTATATACCACACTTTGGTCCTTTAATCATTCATCAATGGACAATTATGTTTGGCAATTTTGAATAAGACTACCATAAACATTGGTATACAAATATCTGTTCATGTCTCTGATTTTAATTATTTTGAGTATTTACTAAGAAATGAGATTGCTGGATCATATCGTAATTACGTTTTGGGGTATTTTGTTTTGTTTTGTTTTTGTTTTGTTATTTTGAGTTTCTTTGTTTGGAGCTGCCATACTGTTTCTAAAGTAGTTTTCTTTTTTTTTTTTTTTTAAGATTTTATTTATTTGACAGAGAGAAACACAGCCAGAGAGGGAACACAAGCAGAGGGAGTGAGAGAGGGAGAAGCAGGCTTCCCGACGAGCAGGGAGCCCGATGTGGGACTCGATCCCGGGTCTCTGGGATCATGACCTGAGCCGAAGGCAGTCGCTTAACCAACTGAGCCACCCAGGCGTCCCCTAAAGTAGTTTTCTAAAGTGACCACGCTGTATTCTTCCAGAGCCTTCTGAATTATGCCTGGCATTGACTGAGGCTTAGTCACCATTCATTAAATTTTATCAAACCAAACATTACTTATCCAGATTGAGGTTGAAATGTACTATCTATGTTATTTTGAACTACTTGGTAAGTCTTACAAGTTAAAAATCTGTATTGGTATTTGTGACTTGTTTACCTATAGTCATCCATCAGACTGCGGTTCTTTTCTATCTTTTCAAAACTATAAAAGTCAGAAGGTAGAAAATGGGGAAATTATTATTTATAAAGACATTATTGTATGCATATCCAGTGAAGCACCTGTGTTAATCAAATGGTAGTGAATAAAAACTAGATCTAGAAAACATGAAATGACTAGTTCAAGCCAGGACGACTGCAGGCCTGGCTTACACAGTCCCAAGCATGACCTAACACTGACCTCCATGCTTATTCTGCTATTTATTAATTTATTCCAAACAATGGAGGAAAGTCTAGGTAAATTATGTTATACCTGCATAATAAAAGACTTCGTGGTTTTTTGAAATAGCATTTGCAATGCCTTTTAATGATATGGGAAGGTGTCTGTACAAATTATATTAGGTGGAAAGTCAAGATACTTTATTTTTCATACAATATGATCTCAATAGTGCAAAAGAAAGAAATCCATTTAAGGAATAATTGGAATGAAATATACTAAATGTTAATGAGTAATTTTATTTTGTTTATTTATGCCTTATGGGTAGCCCTGATTTTCTTCAAATGAATACATTTTGCTTTTATAGCCATAAAAATGTATATTTGAGGGAAAAAATCCATGTGTAGAATTCACTGGAGCTGTGAAAAGTGGCAAAATATCCATCCATAGACCTTCATTGTTCAGCCTGTTATTCCTAGGGGATGGCAGTAGTTATACTCCCTGTTTCAGGCAACAGACAGCATGAGAGAGCCCTCAGAAAAATGGGCTAGGGGTAGAGACAGAGCTGATTGATGGTTGGCTGCAGTTTAAAGGTGAAGGAGAAAAAAGTCTTATTTGTTCCTAACCTGCCCCATGGTTGTAACTTACTTCTACCATATTACAGTGTCTCTCAATTCCCCTTCCTTTATTCATACATATGCAGCAGGCATGAAATCCAACTTCGTAAGTCACCTCTCCAAAAAGTAGTCATCTTAATAAGAACCAAAGTCTGAACCTACACTAATGAAGGTCAGAAGACAGAATTGCAGGACAATTCAAGTACTCAAGTACTTATTGAAAAGTTTGTTATGTGCCAGATATACACCAAGATGAAAGAATCAATAAAACTCCCTGAAAGAACTCATACCCTGTATAAATGAAGTCTCTGTTCCAGGAGTTGGGGATACACCAGGAAACAAAATAAGGCACCTGCTGTCAAGAAGCTTGGACAGCAGTCTCAACCCGGTGAGGGCTACACTCATCAACATGTGAGCTTCAGTGTAGGTTTTGGTAAAGAAAAGTTGTAATTTTATGCCTACAGTTTCGTTATATATACACAATGGTCATGGTTAAATGAGATTAGCTAATTTGATAGAGAACGGAAACCACAATTTTTATAGAATGATCATAATGCAGTGTAAGGAAAGCTTTTAAACTTACACTAATATTCCTTTGGTCATGGCTGGAGAAGCCAAAGTTCAAGACTGAGAAGCATTTGAAGTGTTTTTCTAGGCAGTCAATCTGTTTAAGAGACTTCTCATAGTCACTAAAGTAAACATCAGATTCTCCACACCACACCCTTAAAACTGGCAAAGAACCCCAAGCCAGACCCAGCAGGGCTTAACCCCTGAAATGATGCTGTTTAAACCCTATGATATAAAAAATGCCTCTCAGGCCAGACTCATCTACCAGATCTTTCAACATGGGCATACTTAACCTATGGTCTTACTTATATAAACTACTTTATCCAAGAAGCCAAACTAAATGGAAACAGGCATGTTCTGTCTATGTTTGTGTATGTATGGTGTGCACATGTATGTGGGATATGTATATTGGGGGGATATGTCTGAACGTTTAGGTGTGTGCAGTCAGGACCTAAGTCATATTTATCCATGACTCCGTGTCTATCTGTGACAGGCCTGTGGGTACTGCCATAACTAATGGAGTAACTCTCAATTCTATAACATACCCAATTAGAAAAAGAAGCCTCAGTTGGCCAAGAAAAATAGCTAGAAGAGAGGACAAATGAACTTGAAGAGCAGTTAGTGGTACAGGAGGGAGTAGAGGGAAAGAAGATGATGTGGTTCCCAAGATTAAGTCAATCCACTTCCCTCACCAGTGGTCATTTTTCTTTAGCAACCATGCATTTTGGCTAGAATTGTCAGAAGCTACAGAAAGAGGGTAAATAGCCAAAATGCTGAAATACCCAGATTCTTCTGTCTTTTTGTCCTATTAAAAATTCTAAAATCTGCCTTCTGAATTTTGGTATTCTCACTGGTTTAAAGCACAGAGAATGCAGGGCCAGGATCTCATTAACCACTTCAGCTACTGTATAATGGTTTTGCGGGATTAACATATGCCAAGCCCTCCACTAAGGACATATTATTTTGTGTTTTAGGTACTATCACGTGCACATGTGGGCAAGAAATTGCACACAACGGGTGGTTAATAAATGGCTGAACACTGTCTAAAAACATGAGAAGGTAAGGGATCCATCTGCTTCACATTTTAAATTGTATGCTCTGAGGGTAGGTCAGTGCCCACTGGGATCACAGAAGAACACAGTGCACATGACTCGTGGCAGGAACACTGCACTAGTACCCGGAGCCTTGGGTTCTGGATCTGGTTTCTGGTCCAGCCACTGGTTCCCTGTGTGGCTTGGCAAAAGCCAACTTGTATCTTAGGGCTTCTATTTTCTCATCTAGTAAACAAAAGACATTCCACTTTACCCCATAAGTCTGTGAAGAAGACCAGAGGAGATAAATACAAGTGAAAGTCCTTCATACAACTCACATGAGAGGTAACATCAGTGAGGAACATATCTTGACACTGGAGTTGTCCTCATGATTGTTCTTTGTTTTCTGCCATTGAGGAGCTCAAGCAATATTACTATTATTTTAAGTATTATTCACAACATACTCATTGGATGTGCAGGGGGAAAAAATTTACCAATGAAATACTGGCAGGTCAGATGGAAAGTAGATCTTTGACTCACCATCCCTTTCAGAAGAATCTCCAAAGGCTCTCTCCCAGCATCCAGGGACTCTCCCAATGCTCCTCCATTGACTTCATGCTCCAGTAATAACACATGACATGTAATCCCTCCAGCAGAGCAAGCTCTCTCAGACCTCTGATCCTTTTCACTTGTGGCTGGAACACTGATGCCCCATCTCCTTCAGTGTTTTGAAATTCAGTCCATGCATCACTACTGTCAGTAAACTTCTCTGCTCTTTCCTAAGTGCTGAACATCACTCATACCATTACACCATTCCTGAGAATCCTTATCTCTATTACTAGTAAGTTCTTCAAAGACAAGCATGTCTCTTTCATCTGGTTATTCACAGTGTCTGGCCTAGGACATGGAATTCCATTGGCATATGATGAATTTTTAGTCAACTGAGCTAGATTAGTATGTGTTCACAGTACCTTGTATGGTCAGGAGAACATAGAGGCTAACCAGCCTGATGTTGAACAAATGTCCTCAAGCATAAAGTTTCATTTGCCTCTATGATTTCTTACATTCATTTCCTAATTAACCCAAAAGATCTCAATAATATTATTGATTGGGATTCGTGCACTACAATGTGAGCTTTTCCAAAATGGAAACTAGATTTTATTAACTTGTCATAAGAATGTTTATTGACTGATTGCCCGATTTAATGAATGAACGAATGGATAAATTTACTATACCCATTCTCACAGAAACTAGGATGATGTTTGGGACATGTATTTTTGATTTCTAAATGAATGAGTGAACAAATGAATGTCTTTTTCATGTATTTTTTTTAACTTCCATGACTAATAAAGGATGTGGAATATGGCTCTTCAAAATCCTTGCTTGAAAAAAAAATCCTTATTTGAAGTATGAAATACTTGAAATATTCAAGGACTATCAAGTGAGAATCTGGCTACTTTTAGTTAAATATGAACATATCTGCTAAAGGTTCACATTTCTAAGTAGGAATCTTCTAGCAAAAACATCATTAAAGTAGCACTTAATGGTTGGTTAATCTCAAGATTGTCATGATTATATGTGAGATGACAGGCACCTGGGTGGCTCAGTGGGTTAAATGTCTGTCTTCAGTTCAGGTCATGATTGTGCGGTCCTGGGATTGAGTTCTGTGTTGGTCTCCCTGCTCAGTATGGAGTCTGCTTCTCCCTCACCCTCTTCCGCTGCCCCTCCCTTCTGCTCGTGCTCTCTCTCTCTCAAAATAAATAAATAAAATATTTTTAAATGTGAGGTGACGTTCAACTATGATCTAGTAGATTTCTTAAGCTGATGCATTCAGTGAAGAGTATACTCAGATTTAGAGTAATTATTACAGAAATGACAGAAATATTGCATTATGTTAAATTATGCCACCCGTTATGCTATGTATTTTAAAAGCATCTCTTCCAACCAGTCTCCCTTTCTCCAAGAGCTTAATTGGTTCCCATTAGAGTCTATGACATGGAATCTTCTCTATAATGCTTCCCATATAAAAAGATTAGGCCTTAAAGACAAAGTAGAGTCAGGCAAGTTTACCTCACCATGGCATTTTCCTGACCAAACAGTCAAACTAGCTCTCTCTTCCAGGAAACTCATGATTAGCTTTTGTTTGGAGAAAGAGAGATTCTTCCAGGCTAAGCCTACTTGGCTGAACAGAGCCTCACTCTCCCTCTGTGGATTAGCAGCTGAAATGAATAGTAAATTGAGTCTTCGAGGAACCCAGGTTCAACCGTGAAGCCAAGGCAGGGCTTTGTGCATAGACAGAGTTAGACCCAAAACTTTGAGCCACATGGTGTCTCAAAATAAAACCATCTGTGTCCCAAAACCAAAGGTACATGACCCAGCATCTCAAAGTTCTTGTTTGAGTAAAAAAAAAAAAAATAACAAACACAGATAAAAATTTATCACCCTGTAAACTTATACATAACTCAGATAAAAACCAAATGAAAATAAATAAAATATTTAAAATGAGGAAAGCATTCTCTATTGACCATAATTTGATCCTCACTTCTTATTTATTCCAATCATAATTTATGAGATAAAGAAGCACAGCTCACTAACAATGAATGAATAATAAGTTAATAATATGGCTATCACTCTTATGAAAGTTAGTAAATAATTTAAAAAGAAGAGAGGCAATGTGATCAAATGAATGGAATCAAAGCGAAATGGACTATTTATATTGCTGGTGCACCCTCTCAGTATGCACAAATAAGATGAAAGTAAATATAAGATAATTAAAAGGGGAAAGCAGAAACAACCCTAGATTTACCATCAGAAATAAAAAGAAATGGCCAAATAGTAGGTACTCAACAAATGATTTATATGAACTAATCTTCCCCAGCATCACTTCCTTTCCCTTTTTCTTCCTTTCCTTTGCCTATTTCTCCTTCATCATCATTATCATCATCATCACTAATAAACATCGGGTGGAAATCCTCTGGGTCTCTTTATAGTGAAATCACCATCTGTGAGAAATTCAAATACAGTTATTAAGGGATAGAGAGACTGGAAATTATGAGGCAGATGATTGCCATGCCATGCTGTGCTGTTTGTTTAATGTTTACTAATATGGTTTTCCTATTATTTTCTTTTATTTAACGTTGTATGTCACAAAATCTCTCTCTGTGTTTCACCCATATTCACATTCATACACAATAAATCCTACAGTCTCTTTATCCCACTCTCAATTAGTTTAGTTTTACTAAAAAAATTATAATTTTACAGAGGTAAACTGAAGATTGTTTAAAATAATAGTATCAATTATTATTTTAAAATCTAACATTTAAAAAATCTTCCTTAAAGGGGCATGCTGGCTAACTCATAATAATTATATTCAGGAAGAGAGTGAGACAGAGGAGTAGAGGTAGACGAGGGAGAGAGGGAAAATAACTGCTACGTAAGATCTGTGAGTAGCCAGAGGGGACCAGGTGTTTTACATATATTATTTTGGTTAGTTCCCATGTTAAGAAGAAGAGAATGGAGGTTCAGGAAGATTATGTGACCATCTGGAAAGCCACAGAGTTAGGGACTGAATCATTGTCTTTCTGATACCAAAGCCTATGCTTTCTTCTAACTTCATCTCTTCTGTTTATCCTTTTTTAGGATTCTTTTACATGTATGTAAAGCAAAACATAAAAATAATTGTATACACTAAAATATTACATCAATATTATAATAGAAAAAAAACCCTAGAATTGGGAAAACAAGTTAAAGGTATAACAATAAGAGAACCAACCATGGTACAACTCTAAAGTGAGCAAACATGAACAGAAATAATTTTGTAGAATTTACAATAACATGAACAATGTTTAAACTAAAATGACATGGAACATTATCATAATGGCATTGTAATGGTTAAGCAGAGAAGTAAGAATATAAATTAATTAATATGCATTAATTATCCTTGAAAAAATATGGCCATAGCTCTCTAAATTCATTCTCATGAATTTAAACACAAAAATCCTCAACAAAATATCAGCAAATCAAATCCAAAAATGAATCAAAAAAATTACACACCATGCCCGAATGGTATCTATTCCAGTTATGAAAAGATGGTCCAATATTAAAGTCAGTCAATGTAATCCTCCACATCAACAATCTAAAGAAGAAAAGTCAAATTTTGTAATCATGTCAATTGATGAAAAAAAATTTACAAAATCCAATATCCAATCATAATTTAAAAATTATCAGCAAGTTAAGGGGCATCAGGGTGGCTCAGTAGGTTAAGCAACTGCCTTCAGCTCAGGTCATGATCCTGGAGACCCGGGATCGAGCCCCACATCAGGCTTTCTGCTCGGCAGGAAGCCTGCTTCTCCCTCTCTCAGTCCCTCTGCTTGTGTTCCCTCTCTAGCTGTGTTTCTCTCTGTCAAATAAATAAATAAATTTTTTTAAAAAAAATTTCTCAGCAAGTTAAAAAATAGAAGGGAATTGCTTTACTTGATTTTTTAAAAAAACACATGCAAAAAAATTCTATACCTACCATTATATTTAATGGAAAAAGATAATGCTTTCCTCCTATGAATAAGAACAAGAACAAGGCAAGGATGTCCGTTATCACAACTCTTATTTAACATAGTACGAGAAGTCCTAGTCAGTGCAATGAGACAAAAAAAGAAATAAAAGTAAAAGGCATACAGAATGAAAAGGAACAAACAAAACTCTCCGTATTTGCTGATGACATGATTTTCCACTTAGAAAGTCACAAGAAATTAAAAACTAATCTTAGAACAAATGGGTGAGTTTAGCAAGGTTACAGAAAACAAGTTTATGACTTTGTGGAAACAAAATTTAAAAACACAATACCATTTACTATCCTCTAAAGAAAAGGAAATTCTTAGGTATAACTTTAACAGATGTATAGGACTTATATGCTGAAAATTACAAAATGCTGATGGAAGAAAGTTGGGTTTTTTTTTTTTTAAGATTTTATTTATTTCACAGAGAGAGAGAGAGATCACAAATAAGCAGAGAGGCAGGCAGAAAGAGTAGAGGAAGCAGGCTCCCTGACAAGCAGAGACCCCAATGTGGGCCTCAATCCCAGGACTCTGAGATCATGGCCTGAGCCAAACGCAGAGGCTTTAACTCACTGAGCCACCCAGGCACCCTGAAAGAAAGTTTTTGACCTAAACAAGTGGAAATGTATACTGTGTTCATTTATAGGAAGACTCACAGTAGTAAAGATGTCAATTCTCCTAAATTTAGCTAACAGCAAAATCCCTTCAAGGAACTTTGTAGACATATAAAAGTTTATTCTAAAATTTATTTGAAAACACAATGACTATAATACCTAAAACAATCCAAAAAAGAAGAATGTAGGATTAATCACTCTATATTCATACTAAATTACTATACAGCTGTAACACTGAAGACAGTGTGGTATTAGAGGAATAGACACATAGATCAATGGAACATAGATCAATAGACCCACATAAATATGCCCGATTGATTTCTGATAAATTGCAAAAGGAATTCAATGCAGGATGGATGGTCTTTTCAAGAAATAAGGTTAGAACAATTGGATATCCAAGTGAAAAAACAAACCAACATACACAAACAAAAACAAAAACAAAACAAAACTAAAACCCCCTCACACTTGATATAAAATTTCCTTCAAAATGGATCATGGACCCAAATATAAAGTATAAATGTATACAAGTTTTTGGAAAAAATATATGAGAAAATCTTCAGGATAAATGGCTAGTCATAGCCCAATACCTTAAAACCAAAAACATGATACACAAAGGAAATGTCGATGAATGGGATCTAAACAAAATTAAAAATATTTGTTCTTTGAAAAGTTTATATATATAAACTCAAGAGAAAAGTAACAAATAATCTAACTATGAAATGGGCAAAAGACATGAATGGTTGTTTCACAGAGATGGCAAATGAAAAAACGCTTAGCAAAAGTCATCTTACAATAAGTATTATTCTCCAGAACTGATAAGTAAGTAACTTCAGTACATATTTTCATATCTATATTACTTTTCATGTTTCCAGTACAACAAAACATGAAAACAGCAACTGGAGTCCCTTTTGACCTTTCTGCATTCACTTCAATAGTCAAAAACCAGACTAGAATGTCCATAGAAATATTCCCAAATGATTATCCTTAAACTTTAATTGGTGTACTCAAGGAGCTTCCTGGGTTGAAAAATTACCAATATATATTTTTAATTACGTGAAAAAATTCAAATTTTATCATGAATGATCTGTAATATTTGAATCTAAATATCACCATCTTTTTAAGTTGAAGTCATATGCTTAAACCCCTCTGATTAAATCCCTCAAAGACACTCAGCCCCTAATAGACGTGAAATGTAATAGGACTTGCCCAAGGAGCCAGTGTTTTCCAATAAGGAAAGGAACAATGGCTAAGAAAGTTGTTAGAGCAGTCCAGAGCTCTAAGACAGACTTGTTCTTCCTGTGGGGTCCTTGGATTGTTTTCCTTCACTCCCTGGGTATTCCTTTTGGATGATATTCTTGGAAAAAATCACATTGATCTTTGGTTTATCCCATTGCTTCTCTAAGAAGCCAAAGTTAAAAACTGACCTTGAGCTCAAGTAATTTCTAATGTGTCACATATGGAGGAAGGGAGATAAAGCTCTGTCCGTGGTTGAGAAAGAATAATTCTGCCAAAGCAGTGTTCTCAATAGCACTGATGATAATAATAACAATAACTCCACATATTATTAAAGTGCTTTATATTTACCAAGTGTTTTCATATATATTATAGCACTGGATTCTCGTGAAAACGCTCTGAGGTAGGTGAGCAGATATTATTTATATTATCTTCAGATGGAAATAATATCCGTGCCTTGTCTACATTAATCAACCAGCAAGTGTTGAAGATAACACTTAAACTTCAAATCGCATTTGTAACATTAAAGAAAGTTTTAAAGATAAAAATAGATCACCCCAACAGTCTATAGTAATTGATCCAAATTGTGTAAATGGCCAAGATTTGGTCCGTGGGCATCTGCATTTTACATACCAATCAGAATTACAGTATCATATTCTCTATTTATATACTTATTATATAATAATCTGGTCAAGTCATTGCATAGTTTTTATGATTATGTTGCTCTTCTATGGTATGGAGATTATAGTTTATTTCATCATTCTATTCTGCATGACTTTCTTTCTTTAATCATTGACTCAGGATAAATTTTTAGGTCTTTGAGGCCCTGACAAAGAGTTTGAAGATTCCACATGATTAGTGATACTAATTATCATATTCTCAAGTAAAATATAAAAATTTGCATTGAGACTAGATATGTTTGCAAATACAATACAAACATTACTTATTCCAGGAGCTACCATTTTTAAGTTGGAATATGTATAAAGGTTATTTCATTTATTCACTTCTCAACAGCAAATTGGATCTTTTCATGTTTGGATCACCATAATTAGCTGATTCCATTTCCTATCATATATATTTGTTTCATTCCTCTATTAAGGTCTTGATATTTTTTCTTACATACTGAATGAATGAAATACTTTAAGATAAAAATTAACCTTTTTCATAAGTGATGAAGTATTTTTCAGGTTTGTTTCTCTTTGTATTTTTTTATTACATGGTTATTTTCCTCTTTAGTTTTTTCTGTAGCCTCAAAGTAGAGGAAGTTTTCCCCTCACTCTACTATTATCAGAACCATTTTCTGTTTTACTCTGACTGAACTTCAATATTATAGCTCTGTTTTTGATCAATATGGAATATTTTTATAAGAAATGTGAATATAACTTTTAAGACGTACAGTTTCTTGTTTTTGTATATTTTATGTATACATATAACTTAAACAATAAAATATATCTGAAAGGCTTATCATAAAAAAGGGATTCCTTACTGCTACACCATCCATATTCCCCTTCCTCAGTCCTTTCTACTTTACATAGCTCCAGAGATATGTCTAAACATGTTTATACATATATGCAAAGTACTTATATTGTTAATTTTTAATTTGTTAGTTTTAGGTATAGATACTAACTTCTCAAGATATGAGAAACGGACTTAATTCTCTTTTCACAGACTTCATTACTCTGTACACACACATCTTCAGACTTCCATTCCCCCAATAAAGATATTTTTATTTTGCTCAGATCAATCCATTAAGGTTACCTAAATGTTATTTATAACCGAGCCATGCAGCAAGCTTTAGTTACTTTTCCTATCTTGCATACACTTTGCTCTCTTTGTTTTATTTACTTTTGTTTTCTTCGTTGCCTGTGCTATTATGACTAATTCACCCCCAAACTTTTCCCCAGTGTTCGAATACATCCAGTTTTCTATCAGTTTCATCTTCTTGGAAAACTTTTATTCCAGAGCCTCTGACTTGCTCCAATCTGGACTACTTACTCTCTAGGCCTGTTATGCAGCTTTTATCCTAGCATTCGTTTTCAGAATCCCTAGTAGCTGTGGTAGGCTCCAATAACAGATTCCCAGAACAGAAACTTATTTCTTGTTCATGTAACAATCCAAAATGGTGGCCCATGGTTAGTGGGTGTCTTCTCCATGATGAGGTTGAGATCCAGGGTGTTTTTGTTTTTTTGTTTTGTTTTGTTTTGTTTGTTTTCATCTTGTAAATTTACCATCTACTGGGATCTTGAATCCTCAAAATCACCTCAAGGGGAATTAGAAGAGGTACATCTTTCACTTCTTGAAAACAGTGACTGGAAGTAACACAGACAGTTTATCTATAGCACTCAGATCTGAGGCCACATTTAAATGCAAAGGATTTGGTAGCTACAGTCTAACAATGTGCCTAAAAGGTCAAGAAAGTAGATTTTTACTGACTACTGGAAACCTTTGCCAATTATCATCCAGGGTATTCCTTTTGCCACTTGCTTGACTGAGGTCTTGTTTCCCAGATCCTCTTTTCTTCTCTTACTTTTTACTTTCCTAGTTTCCTTTAGTACATGCTAAAGTAGCTTTTTCAGAAAGAGTGAGTAGGCTGTATGTTTTTAGTGGTATTGGATGTCCCAAAATATTTTTATTCTACTCTCATATTTAATGGCTGTTTTGACTAAGTACAGAATTCTAGGTTGAAAAACATTTTCTCTGAAAATTTGGAAAGCTTTTCCATAAAAGTTTCAAAGGTATTGTTCTGTTTCTATAGAATTTAAAGCCATTCTATTCATAAACTTTGGTATATATGATTTCTTTTTCTTTCTGGGAGCCTCAAGATCTTCTCTTGGCCACACGATCCATTTGATACATTTTGCTGGGTATTTGCTATATACTTTATTATATAATTCATCTTTCTCAATTCTGGAAGATACTTGAATTATTTCTTGATGATTTTCTCTGTTTTTTTTTCTTTTAAAACTAATAATTTTGACTATTGATCCCCCTGAGATGATCTTCTAATACTCTTGTTTTTCTTTCCTATTTTTGATCTCTATTTCTTTTACTTTCTGAGAGAATTCCTCACCATCAGCTTCTAAAGCTTCTGACCACTTTATCTATTTTATAGTTTTAATTTTCAAAACCTCTTTCTTAGAGTCATAGTACCACTTTTTGTGGCATACTATTCTTGTTTCATTGATATAATGTCTTTTCAACTATTTGCAATATAGAGATACTTTTAATATTATCTCCCTACATAATCTGTTCATGTTGTTGCTTTCTACTTATTCATTTAGTCTCTATCTTTTCAATTAGGCACTTTGTTCAAATACCTGGGGATCTTTGGCTGTCTGCCCATGTTTATGAGTGGGTCTCTAAAGGCTAATGGAAACCGCTGAACATTCTGTTTGTTTGTCAATTGTGGGCTTCATTTTAAGGAGTGATGTGACCAGTCTATTTCACTGAAATCAGCATTGATGTGTATCCTCAGATCTTTTCTTGTTGACCACTCAAATTATGCACAGAAAAAGCATCATCTAGTCTCTTAAAAAAGTGCAAGGGAGGGAAGTACAAACCAGGCTCCCATTGTTCTAAGAGCAAAGTAGGAAAAGAGTGATACAGGACACCCAACATTCAGTGTACAAACTGATGAAATCTCTCAATTTGTAGTAAGATTTCCCTTCCTTCAACGCAGCCTTACCTCTCTAGAGAATAAATGTCCAGTCTTCTGCCAAGATGGGAGAGGAGTAGTTTTCCAGCTGAGCAGAGGAGGGAGTAAATCTGGTGGCTTAACGGCATCTTGAAGCAGAATTTAATCCAACCCCCTATTTTCAACAACTTCTTCATACACTTCATCCTCCCTGCTTGCAGAGGTACCTGGTGCTGACAATTTCTGAGCCTCTTGGGAGATTTGTGGTGTAGATTGAGAGGCTGCTCAGTTTTCTCTACTGCTAAATTAGGGTTCACTTTTTTGTTTTATTTTCAAGTCAGCTAAGTGGTTTAGCACCCACCTTGTTGCTATTGCCATTTCTCAGTTTCTCTGTGCTTTTGCATATGTGTGCTTAGAAAATCTTTTAGTGACATTTTAGTTAGGTTTCAAGGAAGAGTGAAGTAAAGATGCTCAATCCTTCATCTTCAACTTGGAAATCCTTAATATAACTTTTCATTTTCCAAACTATTTTCCTATCAGAGCACTAATTAATAAATAATCACTATGTTCTCCTTGTTTTGAGATTAATTTGACATATACCAAGTTAATTTTACTTCTAGAATCATATTCTAATGAAATAATCCATTTTACATGAGTAATGTATATTTTTTTCTTTTCTAGAATATATTATCATATATAATAATTGCTCAGTACAAGCTAGTTCTGCTTATTGCTTCATTTATTCAGGTAATCCATGTGGAAAGAACTCTGTTAAGAATCAACATGCAAGCAATTTGCCAATAATACCACATGCCGACTTTGTTTTTGTTTTAAAAGACAGACGTGTCCTTAAAATTAGTTCCAATTCCATTAATCATCCCTCTTCCAGTATATGTCAGCCAAGGCTGTTTCTATTCCAGGCCTAAATATTGAAAATCCCCTGGGTTGACAGTTTACCATAGAATATGACCCATCTATTTAGCCTAATCTTTTCTAACCAGAAACACGAAAAGAGACACATATAACTACACACATACCTTCCTAAGCCATGTGTATCTCACTTTGATTTCTGGCCCTCTGATGCTCAGTGACATCGTCTGCTTCAAAATATTAAGATATTTTACCAGACATGAACTTTAGCAATCTCAGTAACATCTCTTTACCATATTAAAGATTAAAAGGGGGAATCAGCTTCATTTACCAGGAAAATAGGAATATGTGGAGCCATTTCTGATCTTCTAATCCCAGATTCTCTTCCATGTGCATTCCTAAATATTTTCCCCTTATTTGGCCTTCCTTTTTGTTAATATGGATCACAAAATGATCTATACCACTCTTCAATTTTTAATACAAATATCTATTACCAAGATTAAATGACATTTACACATTCAGAATAAGTTTTCTTTCTCCTATATAGACTTATCCTAGGGGAAAAAATTACTTTTCTATAATTCTAGTCTCATCATAGCAGGCAAATAATTATTAAACAAATAATCACCTTTGAGCTATGCCTAATATAATTATTCTCATTACACCAAGTAGCTGCTTTACTTTTCTAATGGTTCCTCATTGCTAAAATGTATTATATGTAGTCATTAGAATAACCAAAATGTATAGACCAGAAGGACTGCTGGTTACATGAGGGAATGACCTACATGTTTCAAGGTAGAGGTAACGGTAAGAAAGATCAATAATAACTATGGAAAAAAACCATGAAAATAATAACTTCATATTTATAAGAAATATTACCCTATACATGGCACTCCTGGGAAAGATAATTCAGTTATTTATAAAAGAATTGTATATCAGTTTTAAACTGTTTTGCTTTTTATTCTAAGTCTTATTCATCTTAGAGGTTGATTGTGTGATTTTTGGCTTATTCTTGTGATCACTCAGAGACATTAAAACAATGGTGTGAACTCACTGGAACATTCCCCTCCTAATCTCACTGGAAAAGTATAAAGTTTTTAATGGCCTATTTATGGTTCTCAGAAACTTGATTTAGGGTGGGAAATATTGGACTAATCTACTTTTTTGCAATCAAAAGCACATACCAAAGAGAAGATAGTCTCTCAAATTAGGAACTTAGGGTCCAAAAATAAAATGCAATCCAAATGTTTGCTAAGAAGAGAGTAGGAAGAGACAAGATTCTCAGCCCACCCTACCCACTCTCACTCCCACCAAAAAAGAGATCCTCAAAGAGACATTTGCAAATGCCTTAATGCTCAGACTCATGAAAGTAGTCATCTTTGTAATAAGAAATTTAAAATAAAGCAGCTAAGGTAAAAACCCAGGGGGCAGGCAAGACCAAGCCTGATCTTTTCCCCACCACAAATAGAACTTCTCTCAACTCTGTTTGAATTTGTTGACTTTGAAGACAATCATCAGAGGCTGAGTAACGCCTAACCTTTCAATTCTGAGGTCTCAGAATTCTTTCCTTTGGGCCTTTACATCCAAGAAAAATAGACATCCTAATTACCCCCCTCGGCTAAGGAGCCAGATCTACACAGTATTCCATTTCAGGGAATGAACTTCTCAGGTCTTTCCTCTTTTTATTTATTTATTTATTTTTTTGTTCCAGCTTAGGCATGTTTACCTGATTATAAGGGGAAGATAAAACCATTTACATATGTTTGTGGGTGTTTTTCATACAAAGAGAAACTAGCTCACAAAGCACCAAGCATAATGAAACTGGGTTTCCCTTGCCCCGGTCATTTCCCCCAGCTTCTACATCAAAGTTTGTGCAGCTATTTCTGGCAAAGTCTACCTGAGTTAACATAGCCATTTGGTGCAACCAAATAAAGAAAATTAGGGCCAGTTCATTTTAAACAGAATAAATCTCAATGCTGTGCTACATTCTCCCTTACGAAACAATTGCCAAAAAATAATGTGATTTATCCCTTAGAAAGACTGGTAAGAAGTATCTGTGGGGGGTGGGGGGAAGTGGGTAATGAGGAAGGAGAGAGAAGGGTGTACATGACTCAATGTTTGGAAAAGTCTAAATAAATCATAATCAAGCTAATGGCAACTAGAAGGAAACACCCCAGTGATTCTGGATCAGTAATGCTTTAGAACAAACATAGTTTGAATTTTAAGATTTTGGTTTTAGAACTAACCTTCTAAGCTAAACACACACACACACACACACACACACACACACACACACAGTCATTTATGAAACAATTCAGTTGATAGAATTATCTTAGTATAGAAAAAAGAATCAATAAATCCACAGAAGATAGAGTTAAAATGAGAGAGAGACAGACAGACAGAGAGAGAGAGAGAGAGAGAGAGAAAGAGAAACCTAGATCTCTAACCAGATCTCTTTAGTAGTGTAGTTTAAAGGAAAATGACAGTCTTCAAAGCCACTCTCTGCCATAATACCTATTAGCAGAAGTCTTGGGAAAATCATTTAATTTAATTTCCTGTTTTCTTAGATTCCTTTTATGTAAAATGGAGATGATACTATACTTCACTGATTTCATGGAGGACTAAATGAGATACTATCTGAGAGGGCAATCTGTAAATGTAAAAACACGCAATAAATATTAGCAAAATATGAAAGCCTTTATGTACTTCATAATCATACATCATTGGTGGGAATAAAATTTATTATTAGAATAAACCTTCTGAAAGGCAATTTGTATAATGTACAATGAACTTTTTCAAACCATTGATCCATGCATTTACATATGAGACTCTATTCTTAAAGAAAACAATCAGAGATTAGGACAAAACATTATTCCCAAACATGTTCATTGCAGTGTTACTGAAGATAGTTAGCCAAGTGGACCCAGCCTTAATGTCCAAAAGTAGAATAATACATCTACATGCTACTCTATTAAGACTATCCTTGAAAAAGAACTTTAAATAATAGCAGTGAAACACTGTTCCCTGAATTTCCATCTTCATTTATATTTCAGTCAGTGGTGTAGGAATAGAACAATTTGATAGATGGCCTCTTTGTAGCTCAGTGTCCATAACCCACAGATGGCAAATACAAATATACATCAACTGTCTGTTGACTGAATAAATAATACGGATTGGACATACATGAAAAAGTTTTTTTTCAAAATACATAGATGTAATTGTGTTTAAAAAACTATAAATCCATTTTAAATTATTATCAGCTTCACAGCAAGACCTTTTTATCAACATGTAGTACAATCAACTAAAAGTCTAAGTGCTCTTTTTCTTTTTAAGATTTTATTTATTTATTTGACAGAAAGAGAAAGACAGCAAGAGAGGGAACACAAGCAGTGGAAGCTGGAGAGGGAGAAACAGGCTTCCCCCAGAGTGGGGAGCTCAACACAGCACTTGATCCCAGAACCCTGACAGCATGACCTGAGCCAAAGGCAGATGCTTAACGACTGAGCCACCCAGATGCCCCAAGTGTAAGTGCTCTTAAATATAAGTCTGCAAAAATACTTTGATATTAAAAATAACTCTTCATATATTTCTTAGAGAAATTGAAACAAGTTAACCATCAAACATCATGTCATAATACACAGCAAGGAAGCAATTAAAGACTACAAGTTACATCAGCAGTACCTAGAAGCCAACTTGAAGAAGATCCCATTGGACCAACGATGAAAGAATTAAACTTCAAAGAGAATAACAGTACGTAATTGAAGCCCATTAAATGAACTTAATCCATGAATTCATAATAATATTTTAAAAAACCAATTGTTCACTTTCAGACGATTTTAGAAATCGTTATCTTAAAAACTGGTAAATATAGAGAAAGAATCAAGCATTCATTCTGTCCTACATTAATAGTATAACTGAGTAACCAGTTACTTGAGGGGAAATATATATTTTTTTAAATATATCTCAATGAACACATGAAAGAAAAATTATAGAATTAGGATATCATCATTTCTTAATCCCCAATAAATAGGCAGATCTAGGAATTGAGCTTGGTGATAGGCAGTATTCTAATATGGCCTCCATGCTTTCTGCCTCCAGTGTTACTCTCCTGTGATTTTGCTTCTTTTTCTTCTCTCACATTAGCAAGTACTGCTAGTACAATGTTAAAAAGGAGTAGTGAGAGGGGACATCCTTGTTTCACAGATATTAGTGGAGAAGCTTGGTGTTCCTCACCATTAAGTATGATGTTAGTTGAAGGTATTTCATAGATATTCTTTATCAAGTTAAGAATTATCTGTGTATTCTTAATTTATTGAGAGTTTATATTATGAATGAGTGTTGAGTTTCACCAAATTCTTCTTCTAAATGTACTGAAATGGTTATATGATTGTTATTTTTTAGCCTCTTGATATAATGGATTACAATAATTGATTTTCAAATAAACCAACGTTGTATACCTGGATAAATCCCCCTTAGTCATAGTTTATTATTCTTTTTGTACTTTTTTGGATTCAATTTGCTAATATTTTGTTGAAAATCTTTGCATCTATATTCACCAAAGATATTGGTCTGTGGTTTTCTTGGAATCTTTGTCTGTGTTTGTATTAAAGTAATGCTGGCCTCATAGAACGAGTTAGGAAATATTCCCTCTGCTTCTTTCTTCTGAAAGAGATAGTAGAGAGTTGATGTAATTTCTTCCTTAAATGTTTGGTAGAACTCACCAAGGAACCCATATGGGCCTAGTGCTTTCTGGTTTTGAAGTGTATTGATTAGTGTTTCAATTTCTCTAATAGACATAGGCCTATTCAGATCATCTATTTCTTCTTGTGTGACTTCTGGCAGATTGTATCTTTCAAGAAATTGGTATGTTTCATCTAGCTTAACAAATTTGTGGGCATAAGGTTGTTCAGTACTATTCCTTTCTCAGAATTTTAATTTTCGTGGGCTCTAGTGATGTGCATGCCATCTTTCATTTCTGATATTAGTAATTTGTGTCCTCTTAATTTTACTGATCTTTACAATAAACCAGATTTTTGTTTTGTTGATTTTCTCTAGTGATGTCTTATTTTCAACGTCATTGATTTCTTCTTTGATTTTAATTATTTCTTTTCTTTTGCTTACTTTGGATTTAATTTGCTCTTCATTTCCTAGTTTCCCAAGGTAAAAACTTAGATTGTTGATTTTAGATCTTTCTTATTTTCTAATCTATGCATTTGATGCTATAAATTTCCCTATAAGCACTGCTTTTGCTGCAGAGAACAGATTTTGATAAGCTGTTTTCATTTGTATTCATTTTTTCAAAATACTTTTAAAATTTATCTTCTTTGACATATGTGTTATTTAATCTCCACATATTTTCTAAGTTATTTCTTTCTTCTTAATTCCTAATTTAATTCCATTGTGGTCTAAAAGAAAATATTTGTGATTTCTATTTTTTTAAAGGTGTTATTTTATAGTCCATAATGTGGTCTATCTTCATGAATATTCTATGTGAGATTGAGGGTAAAAATGGTATTTTGTTTTTATCAGATAAAGTAGTCAATAGATGTCAATTAGATCAGGTTGATTAATGGTATTGTTTAGTCTGACTATAAGCTTACAGATTTTCTGCCTGCTAGATCTGTCCAATTTTGTGAGGAGGTGTTGAAGTCTCCAACTATAATTGTCAATTCATGTATTTTTCCTTGCAATTTTATCAGTTTTTTTCCTCACATACTTTGATGCATTGTTGTTAGGCATATACACATTAAAAACTAGTATGTCAGGATGCCTGGGTTGCTCAGTTGGTTGGGCCTTTGGCTCAGGTCATGATCCCGAAGACCCGGGATTGAGTCCCACATCGGGCTCCCTGCTCGTCAGGAAGCCTGCTTCTCCCTCTCTCACTCCCCCTGCTTGTGTTCCCTCTCTGGCTGTGTTTCTCTCTGTCAAATAAATAAACTCTTAAAAAAAAAAAAAGAACTAGTATGTCATCTTGGAGAACTGATGCATTTATCATTACATAGTGCCCATTGTTATACATGATAACTTTTCTTATTTTAAAGTCTTTTCTGTTTGAAATTAATATAGGTACAAAATCTTCTTTTAATTAGTATTAGCATTGTGTATTTTTCTCCATCCATTTACTTTTAATTTTTATGTGTCTTTGTATCTAAAATGAGTTTCTTGTAGACAGAATATAGTTGGGTCATATTTTTTATTTACTCTGACAACCTCTGTCTTTTAACTTCTACATGTAGAGCACTGCCATTCAAAGGGATCATTAATATAGGTAGATTCATATCTGCCGTATTTGTTAGTGTTTTCTATTTGTTTCCCTTGTTCTTTGTTCCCAATTTTGTCTTCCACTATTTCACTCCTTTTTATGCTTTTTGTGATTTATTTGCATATTTTATTATTCCATTCTCTCTCCTTTGTTAGCATAATTTTATACTTTTTTCCCATTTTTTAGTGGGTTGCCGTAGTGTTTTCAATATACACTTACAACTAATCCAAGTCACTTTCAAATAACACGATAGCAATTCATGGATAATATGAGTACCTCAAAGAAACAAATTAACATTAGTTCCTTCCTCCCATCCCTTGTATCATTGCTGTCATTCATTTCACTTATATATAAGCATATATAAGCATAGATATGATATATATAAATGTACAGTCAACTATATTGTTACTATTATTATTTTTAATGAACTGCTACATTAGATCAATAAAGAATAGGAAAAATAAGTTTCTATTTTACTTTTACTTATTCCTTCTTCAATGCTCTTTCTTTTTCTATGTAGATCTGATTTCCTGAGCTGTATTATTTTCCTTATCTCTAAAAAACTTCTTTTAACATTTCATGGAAGGCAGGTCTCCTGGCAAAAACACTCTCTCAATTTTTCTTTGTTTGACAAAGTATTTATTTCTTCTTCACTTTGAAAGATAATTTTTCTAGGTATAGAATTCTAGATTGATGATTTGTTTTTCTCTCAATGCTTTAAATATTTCACCTCACTCTCTTCTTGTTTGTATGGTTTCTGAAGAGAAGCTGGATGTAATTCTTATTCATATTCTTTTATAGGTAAAGGTCTCCCCCTCAACCCCATCTTCAGTGTTTCGTTGTTTTGTTTTGTTTTTTTCTTTTTCTGTTTCTTTTTTGACTTCCGGTACTTTGGAAACTATATACCTAGATACAGTGATTCTTCTTGTTTGTCTGCATTTACCATGCTTGGTATTCTCTCAGATCTTCCTGGACCTATGGTTTGGTATCTTACATTAATTTGGGAGAAATTACCAGTCATTATTGTTTCAAATATTTCTTCTATTGCTTTATCTCTTTTTACATCTTCTGTAGTAAATTCTGTCTTTGAATATTCTGTTTTAGTGTTTTTTTGTTTTGTTGTCTTTTTCTTTTTGTTTCTGTTTTTAGTTTCAGTCTTGGTTTTCTTTGTTACCAGTTTTTGAGATATTCTTAATAAATCTTCTTGCTTAGAGATTCTTTCCTTGGCTGTGTGCAGTTTACTAATAAGCCATCAAAGGCATTCCTCATTTCTGTTTCAATATTTTTGTTTTTGTTTTGTTTTGTTTTATCTCTAACATTTCTTTTTGGTTGTATCCCAGGGTTTCCATCTCCCTCTTTATATTTCCCATCTATTCTTACATGTTGTCCATCTTATCCATTAGAGCCCTTAGCATATTAATCATAGATATTTTAAAGTTTTCATAATCAAAAAAGTATACTACTGGCACAAAAATAAACATATAGATCAACAGATCAGAATAGTGAGCCCAGAAATAAGTCCATGCTTATTGTCATTTAATTCCAAAAAAAAAAAAAAGACAAAGAAGGCAGAAACACACAATGAAGAAAACACAGTCTCTTCAATAAATGGTTCTGGGAAAACTGGACAGTTATGCAAAAGAATGAAACTGGACTGCATTCTTACACTATACACAAAAATAAACTAAAAATGGGTTTAAGAACTCAATGTGAAACCTGAAACCAAAAAATGCACAGGAGAAAACATAGGCATTAATCTCGTCGACATTGGTCTTAACAACATTTTTCTAGATTGGTCTCCTCGGGCAAGGGAAAAATAAGTAAAAATAAACTTTTGGAACTATACCAAAATAAAAGGCTTTTTCACAGCAAAGGAAACCATCAACAAAATGAGTAGGCAATCTACTAAATGGAAGAGGATATTTGTAAATGATATATCTGATAAGGGATTAATGACCAAAATATATAAAGAATTTATACAACCCAACACATACATGCACATTCACAGACCCACAAATAATCTGATTAAAAATAGGCAGAGAACCTGAATAGATATTTTTTTTTCTAAAAAGACACTTAGATGGCCAATAGACACATGAAAACATGCTCAACATCACTAATCATCAAGGAACTTCAAATCAAAACCACAATTAGATAACTGGCAGAATGAGTAATATCAAAAAGACAAGAAATATCAAGCATTAGCAATGATATGGAGATAAAAGAACCTTTATTCATACTATTGGTGGGAAAGTAAATTTGTGCAACCACAGCAGAAAACAATATGGCAGTTCCTCAAAAAGTGAAAAATAGAAATATACAATTTATTAATTCCATTACTGGGTATTTACTCAAAGAAATCAAAAAGAGTAATATGAAAAGATATATGCACCCTTATGTTTATTGTAGCATTATTTACAATAGCCAAATTAGAGAAGCTTAAGTGTCCATCACTAGGTAAATGGATAAAGAGGATGTGGTGCACACACACACACCCCCACACACCCATACAGAGAGAGAGAGAGAGAGGAATATTACTCAGCCCTAAAAAAGAATAAGAGCTTGCTACTTACAACAACATGGATTGACCTAGAGATTATTGTACTAAGTGAAATAGAGAAAGAAAAATACCAAGTGATTTCACTTACATGTGGAATCTAAAACAAACAAACAAATAAATTATTATAAAAAGCAGAAGCAGACCCATAAATACAGAGGACAAGCCGGTAGATGCCAGAGGGAAGGGGGTGAAGGACAGGAAAAAAGGGCTGAGTGGGAAATATAGGCTTCCAGTTATGGAATGAATACGTCCCAGGGATAAAAGGACAGCACAGGGGATACAGGTAATGGCATTGTAATAGCACTGTGTGGTGGAGAAGGTCACTACACTTGGGGTGAGCATATCATAACATGTAGAGTTGTCAAAACTCTATTTTGTACACCTGAATTGACTACAACACTGTATATCAACTATACTTCAATTTAAAAAATTATAGTTGTTTTAAATTCCGGGTCTGATAATTACAAAAATCCCTGCCATGTATCATTCCGGTACTCACCCATGTCTCCTCAGATTGTGTTTTTTTTTTGTTTTTTGGGTTTTTTTTTGTTTTTGTATTTGGTATGTGGTAACTTTGCCTTCGTGTCTAGACGTGACACACTGTGTTGAAGAAACTGCTGTGACTAGGCCTTTAGTGCTGTGGTGGTGAGGCTGGGGGGAGGGCCGGGAAGGGGGCATTCTGTAGCTCTGTGACTAGGTCTGTTCTTCAGTGATCCTATGCCTCTGGACTGTAAATTTCACAAGTGTTTTTCAGTTTTCCCTCCCCCCACCCCTTGCTTAGGTGGGACAGGATGCCTGGACTTGGCTGAGTTAGGTGTTTCCTTTCTCCCAGGTGGGAGGGGAGAGCTGACTAGAGTTGGCTATTCCACTTCCTTAGGTCGGTTAGGCTCTGGTAACACACCAGCAGATCAGGCTCTCATTAACTACTTTCTCTGAGTGCAGGTTTTGTTAAGAATTGAGTGCTCTGGCCTAATTCAAAATGGTTCCTTTTCTTCTCCCCCTGCTGGAAGCCTGAGGGAATTGTCCTATGATATTTACTGTAGGAATCTGGTTTTGCTCCTAGAGATAGATCTCACAATATTGTGGGAACCCCCTACACTTGGATCCTCCTGGAGTTTTTGTTTTTTTTTTTTACCTTCAGAGTTGTCCACCATAAGCCTCCAGCAATACATCAATCATCATTCAGTTTTTCTATCCCTCCCCTAGTTTTCCTATGAGTGTCTGCTCTGGTAAACTGACTCTCCAATACTGGAGCCAGGAATTTGCCCTGTGTCCTCCCTTCTCTATGGATCCAAGAAGAGGTGTTGATTTTTCAGTTTGTTCAGCTTCATATGTTGTGAGGATGAAGTGGCAACTTCCAAACTCCTTACATGCAGAATCTGAAAGCAGAAGTCTAATTTTACTACTCTACCTGGCAAAAGATGCAGATACAATTAAGCTCACTAATCAATTGGCCATAAAATGGGAGGATTATGTAAACGGACCTAACTTAATCAAATGAGCTCTGTAAAAGCAAATAATTTTCTTCTGCTACTGTCCTCAGAAGAGCCCATCAGTGAGATTGGAAGCATGTGAAGGATTCAACACAGGGAGGTTCTCTGATGCTGAGAAGGTTGGGGGCCTCATGGAAGGACCTCAGTGTCCTAGAGAAGTTTAGGAATTACCAGCAATCCCAAGGCAATGGCTGGCAAGAAGACAGACAAACAGAAGATGCTGAATTTTATCAATAACTGAATGACTGTGGAAGTGGATTCTTCCCCAGAGTTTCCAGATGAGAGCTCAACCTGGCAAATATATTGATTTCAGTTTTGTGATGCCCTGAAGTGAAAAACCACAGTGTGCTAGACTTCTGACCTACAGAGCTGTGGGCTAAGAGATCGGTGTTATCTTAAATCACTAAATCTATCATACCTTGTTATCGAGCAATAGAAGTGAATATGAGCATCAATAGCTGTTAATATCCCCAAAGACAAGAAATCAGACCTTGTGTCTCCTGATGAAAGAAGATAAAATCAAAATACGTAGACAATAAGACATAGAGGAATCTCACAAAAAACACAGAGATCAAAAAAGGTCTTATTAAGCCTCTGGATTCAGGAATTTGCAGGAAAACAGAGAACAGAGGAACCTGTTGAATTATACCATGTCTATGCAATTACAAAAAAAAAAAAAGAAAGAATATGAATGTCATATAACAGACTGTGGGAAAAGAAAGGGTTGGAGGGAGACCTTGTAGACTAAAAGATGCTTACAAGTTATATTTTAAAAAATGTTTTAAAGAAAAAGACTAAACAAGAATATCTAGAAATATGTGTGTGTGTGAGTTTTAAACTATACGGTAATACAAAAAAAGGGATTATTCTAAAAATCAGATGAAAATTTACTTTGTTTAGGGGCACAAAGGAAGGAGTTGAGATAGGGACAGAAATAGGAAAGATTTCTGCATTGTCTGACAACACTCTACTAGGATTTTGGAAAACCTTTATTGAAGTTACATTCAATGAATATTTGTTGAGTGAATTAATTAATGCATTAACCAAATATAAAAATAGACTTTGTCTTCATTATTTTACCTGACAGCATATAAAGTTGCTTAAAAATTCAAACAACACAGGGCGCCTGGGTGGCTCAGTGGGTTAAAGCCTCTGCTTTTGGCTCAGATCATGATCTCAGGGTCCTGGGATGGAGGCTGGCATCTGGCTCTCTGCTCAGCGGGGAGCCTGCTTCCTCCTCTCTCTCTGCCTGCCTCTCTACTTACTTGTGATCTCTCTCTCTCTGTCAAATAAATAAAGATTTAAAAAAATTCAAACAACACAATGTTCTTCATGGAATAGGAGTTCTGTCAGTTATATTTAATCAGGTGACTCCCAAAGTCATCGGAATCTTGGGGAAAAAAAGACCACCTTGCCATTCCCTTAGGAACACTTTTTCAGCCCAAGTCCCTACAAAATGGGTCAGAGGTACAATCTTGCTCAACACATTCAAGTCTTTATAGGGCCCATGCAGGAACTCAAATGCATGCCAGTGTTGTCCAGGAACAGGTGATCAGACTTCTGTTCGGGGAAAAACAGGGAGTTCAAGGAATTATGGAAAACTGGAAGTCACTGGACTTCTCTAAAAGAGGGCCAAAATTGCTGTTTTATAGCCTGTCTATGGGGTGGGGGGAGGTCAGGGCCAGGCGTTGCCCAAGTGGTTTTTAAGGGAGTTTGGAAATTTTTTACGTTTATGTGAAATTCCTCACCCATGTTTGTCATTAAATAATGCCAGTGTAGAGCACTGTGTGGGCCTGCGCTGTGCCAGCCAAGCTAAACACCCTGGGGCCAGGTCCAGCCCGCAGCCTACCGGTCGCCACTTCTGCAGAGGACTCGAAGGAGGACCTGCACATTTCTGCTGTGCCAGCCCCTTGCTGTGACACCAGCAGCTTCCACTATACAAGCGTGTGCCCAGAAGCTTGTATGCTGATTCTTGTGCTACAGAAGGTGACTCCTGGGCCATCCTCCTGAACAGAACCTTGCCACAACTTAGCTGAAAGATCGTCAACTAAGGCGGCTTTTCTCCGCAAGTTAAAATCGCTATTAAATGTGTTGTGCTCTGAAGCAGGCAGGAAAGGATCAGCTAGGTGAGGAAGGAAAGGTTTCCCCAGGCAGAGATAAAGTCAGGTCAGTCTCTGTCTGCAGTGTTCAAGTCTGGGAAATTCCTTAAACTGCCTGAACCTCCCAGCCTAGATGTTCGGGTCACATAGGTAGGAAATTCACCTACCTTCTGACTTGAAATAGGGACTACGCATGCATCTCAGGGGTGCTGCGATGTAGTGACGAACGAAGCATAGGCAGAAACTGAGCGTTGCCAAGGATCGACTATCATTAGCACTGGGGCGTCATATTATTACACTGCTGTCTACTGAGGAACTCTGTAAGTACAGTTACACAGCTGGTACCATTCATCACTGCACCCCTGAGTGTGAAAAAAGAATTTGAAATTACAGCCTGAAATGGGCACAAAACTCCTACCATAAAATAATATTATTATTTCCAGAAATCTCAAATTGTTATAATTTGGCTTTCACCCCCAAAGGGAAAAAAAAAACCCTAAGATGGTAGGGGTCCAAAATTTCCAGCTATATTCCAGATGTCTCAGAAGAAAAAGCAATAAATACTATACTTTGGATAGAAGGTCTTTCCAAAGATATTGTCTTTAGTGGAGATTCATTAAAATATACAAATAAATTCGTATCTGTATGTTAAGTAGAACTTTGTTAGAAAATTCCACAAGCTCTTGGGTCCTAGAGGTAGATGTCAACGTGATTAAATTTCCCCAGTACACTCTGTGGACTTAGTAAAAGGGTACCAGCTAGAGGTTCTAGGCATTTCTAAGCATTTATAACTCAACGGGAACGTTAGGTACTTTTTGCAGGATTCCACAGGTGAGTTAGGCTTGCTGGAGAATTGGAAATATATTTTGTGTGGGGTTTATTGATACATATTCATCTTAACACTTGCCTTAAATAACAAGCATGTATCACTCCAAGGTGCATGTACCTGAGTATGTACTTCATGTCAGGCCCTTCGTGCCTTCTAGGGCTGCAAAGAAAACTAAGGGATGGCCTCTATCTTTAAAGAGCTCACGATCTAGTTACAGCTCCTTTCTGAGCCTCAGTTGCCTTTTCAGTAAATGAGGAGACTAGATTAATGAGATTAATGATTTCTGAAGTTCTTTCAGTAATTCTATAGTATGATTTCCAAGGATGTGACAGATTCACTCACAATGGCATCTGTCTTCTATGTTTTCAGGTGAAATGTAGAACACAGAACACAGGCAGAACCCCCAGAACAAGATGGCATAATTCTCAGGTCAGGGCTTCGGTCGGCATACATGATGTGCTCCATTATGGACAAGTTCACCTCTGAACTCATTACCCAATTTCTGTGCTCAGAAGAGCAACCTACATACACAGTTTTGGGTTTTTGATTGTTTAGTACAGGTTATAACATATGTTCCTAATATTCTGAAACTGGGAGTAATGTTTCTTTTCATAGAAAATCAAGTTGGCATTACATGCTCCATGATACCCATGACACCGTGAGAGAAAGTGTGGAACAGAAATAGGAAAAATAGAATAGCATAGTATAACAAAATAGTATAGCGAAGGAAATAATCAACAAAATGAAAAACAAACCTACAGATTGGGAAAAATGTATTTTTAAACCATGTACCTGATAAGGAGTCAATATCTAAAATACATAAGAAACTCCTACAACTCAAGAGCAAACAACAAAACAATTTAAAAATGGGCAAAGGACCCAAAAAGACATTCTCCCAAAGAAGACATAGAAATGGCCAGTAGTTACTTGGAAAGGTAATCAACATCACTAATCATCAGGGAAATGCAAATTGAACCCACAGTGGATATCATCTCACACCGTTAGGATGGCTATTATTAAAAAGAGAAGAGATGACAAATGTTGGCAAGGATGTGGAGAAAAGAGAACCCTTGTACACCATCACTGGGAATGTAAATCAGTGCAGCCAATACGGAGAACAGTATGGATGTCCCCCAAGAAACTAACAGAGCCACTATGTAATCTAGAAATTTTTCTTCTGTGTATCTACTCAAAGGAAATGAAATCAATATCTTAAAGAGGCAGCGGCTATGTTCATTGCAAAATTATTCACAATAGCCAAGACATGGAAACAATGTAGGTGTCGATCAATGCATGAAAAAAGAAATTGTGGCTTCCAAATACACTGGAACATTATTCAGCTTTATAAAAGGAGATCCCGCTGTTTGCAACAATATGAATGAATATGGAGTACAGTATGCTAAGTGAAATAAGTCAGATACAGACCAGAAAAACTGCACGATCCACATATATGTAGAATTTTAAAAAGTCAAATACATAGAAGAAGAAAGCATAAGAGTAGTTTCCAGGGGCAGGAGATGGGAGACATAGGGAGATGTTCGTCAAAGGAGTCACAGTGATGTAGGATGATAAGTCTAGAGATCAATGTACAGTATGATGACCATAAGTAATAATACCATATTGAATCCTGGCAATTTGGTAAGAGAATCAATTCCACGTGCTATCATCGCATACACATGCACACATCCACATACAGTATGTTAACTATATGAGGTGATGTGTTCATTAGCATGACTACAGTAATCATTTCATCATGTGCATATATATTAAACCATGATGTTGTACACCTTGAATACATATAATTTTTATTAAAAAGAAAGAATAGAACAAACCTGGATTTTAGAATCATCTGTGAAGTGGGAAGCCTACCTCAGAAGATAACTGTAAGTGAAATAATGTATGCAAACTATTTAACATGGCTGGTGGATTAGTTCTCAGCAAACTATGACTACAGCTACTATTAAAGCAAATAAACAGTAAACATACTTGGGAAATGTTTCTCTCCCTTTCTATGCCTTCCCAATAAGTACAGCTCCCTCCTCACAAGCACAGATACCTTGATACTTCTTTATGTCCTCTGTATTGCACTTCATATAATATTACCACCATCTACGGTTGTCTGGATCCTGCCAACCCTATAATTTCTCTCCATAATTTCACAGAAAGACACCAGACCCAGGGATCCACTTAGCAAGCTAGCAGAACTGCTTTCCAGCAGGGGGAAAGACCTCCCCTATCAGCCCAACCTTACCACCATTTGTTTCAGTGTCTTTAGCTGATTCACAATGTACGTTAGAGGAGGAAACTGATCCCTTGGGTACAAAGATAGTCACTGTCCCCGGCATGCCTCTCCCTGAATCTAGTTGTTCTTTAGGCTCCACAAACTACAGAATGCCAAAACACTTCTGACGCATCACACCTGCTTCCCAGGGCACATCCCACCACACACCAGCCCGCCTACAGCCATGGGCCACATTTAATGATTCTGCAGCGTTCCGATTAACTCTTTTGCTTGGCTGGCTTTTATGGATGTAGTCCATTTGGTTTTGTTTTAACAACATCCCAATAAAAGACCTGGGAAATTAGATGCCAGGAATGACATTTAAATCCTCCATTTCCCTTTACTGCAATAATAGCCTTTTTGATAATAAAGCAGATAAATTTTCTTAAATTATATAAAGTTTTTCCATTTGAAAGCAATTAAAAAATGCTTTCAGTTCTGAATTACAAAACAATTCACTTCAGATTTGAGGCTGACATTTTTATTGGTAATCTGAGTTATAACATTCAACTCTATGCCCATTCATTGGCCCCTAATACTTCTGCCAACTTTTTATGGTTTTATGTGAAAGTACAGTATTTAAGCCTCCTCTAAATTCATAAGCTTCCCCTGCTTCTGAAAACGGCTCTCAGTGTCTTAACGCACAACCAGGGCTGATGTTTATTTAAAAACATCTGCTCTCTCCTTTGTGGTAGACCATACCAAAGTAGCCTGACATTTTAAATACTTTTTTCTTTACACTCTGTGTCAAACAATGAGAGAACGTAACTACTATCATGATGAAAAACTGTTCGGAGCAATTACAAGATGATACATTAAGTGGACTAAATGGTACCCAAAGTAATCAAAAGGAAACACTGGGATTAACCTGAATGCTGCAAAAGGCCACTTTTAGGGAGATCCTTAGTTCCCTAAATATCTCCATGATTAGGCTTTACATTTTAGTGCTCCCTAATTGATAATAAAACAGCCCCTTGTTATTTTATTTTTTAAGGTAAGAACGTGAATTATTATTTTGTTGTTGTTGAAAAACCGGGAAGAGCCCATCTCTGTGTCATTGCTATTTCTACCTGGCAGCCTCGACTGGCCAGAAATTCTTCTAGTGCTACTGACCACTGACTCACTTGAAACCATTTTTCATGGCCATTCTTACCAAGGCCCAGTGCAGAAATGAATTAAGAATGTAAGGAAATGCGGTTTGTTTGTTTTTTAAGGAAATGCAGTTTTAAACGTATTGTGCACATGAATCATTTATCCTAACAATGCCCCATAGAGTCCCTGCTCAGCCTACTGTGGTGATAAAATGGCTATTTCTACAAAACAAGTGCTTCTAATATTTGCAAAGACAATTTTTTATCAATCCAAACATACCTTCAACATTCCCCCAACACACACACACACACACACGACACCTGTTTTCTGATACAGATTGGGTAAAGTTTGGTTTAGCCTCTATTGATAATAGCATTACAAATCCCTTTAATCAGCAGAACACCACATTAGTGAAGGCACTTGAACATTCTTTTGCGTATGATAAGTGAAGCAAAGGAGACATTGAAAGAAGATGAAAGTCAAACGTGGCTAAATTTCCTGAGAAACAATTTGATAGTCATGGTATATCCAAAGTGGAAGAAAACATAGTTCTGTTTATTAGCAAGGGGTGGAAGGAAAGACTGATTTCTCACTGTTGTTGAAAACCTATTCTGTAATCATAAAAGCACAGGGCTAGAAGGAAGTCTTAGAACATTCCAGCAGAAAGCCGCACTCTTCTGCTAGTTTGGTGGGGATTCCTGCTCAGGAAGACTCAATGCTAGTTCTCCTTGTGAACCTCTTATCACCCTCCTTCCAACCCTACATCTGGAATCCACCACCCCACGGGTTAGGAGTCATGGTTTGCCACACCTTCTCACAAACAAATTACCTAAAAGAAGCCAGAGGTAGAGGGCCTTAGGATATGTAGAAAGTAGACACAACAGGGAAACGTTATTTGTGGCCTTTTAATATTGTGGCTCAGTGTGGTCCATAAATCTCCTTTTCTGATCATACTAACCTACCTTATGAACACACAGGCCTTTGATTGCCTCTTTATTAGCTTAGCAAATGGAGTGATGGGTGAGCTTCTGTCACGGAGCTGAATCTGTTACAGAGTGTAAAGGGAATTCCCATCCACACATGGACCAAGAGATGTCCAAGTGCCAAAATACATCTCTTTTATTGAACATTCAACAGGAACGTTTTATCAAAAAGCATAATTATAAATCCTTCCAATCACCCTATGAGATAAAAAGCATTGCCGCTTAAACAAAAAATGGGGGCAGCTGGCTGGCTCAGTTGGTTAGTGTCCTACCCTTGATTTTGGCTCAGGTCATGACCTCAGGCTCCTGGGATTGAGCCCTACTTTGGGCTCCCTTCTAAGCAGGGAATCTGCTCGAAGACTGCTCTCCCTCTACGTCTACCACCCCCACGGCTCACTTGTGCTCTCTCTCTCGGTATAAAATCTTTAAAATCTTTATTTAAAAACAAATAAAATAAATTTTAAAAGAACCAAACACATCCCTTGCCCCATGTGCTCTTCCAGCTTTAGCCATATCTCTATCCTCTTTATAGCAAAACCCTTAGAAAAAAATAGTTGTAATCTCTGTGTCTATTTCCTCTCCTCCAATTATTCCTTGAGTCACTCCAGTCAGGCTGTTGTCCCCACACTCAACCGAAGCCGCTATTTTTAATGTCACCAAAGAACTCCTTATTTGGAAGAAGAACACTGGCTGAGTCTTCTTCAGTCTCCTGTTTGTCCGTCCCCGCACCCCCAATTTCTAAATACCGAGTTATCTGAACGTTCAGTCTTAAGATCTCATCTCTTTTCATTTATTCTCTTACTAGATAGTTCTGTCCAGACACACAGGATTCAATTCTACCTAGGTGTGAATGAGTCCCAATGTATGTCTCCACTGAGGACTTCACCACTGAACTCCAGACCCCAACTGCTTCCCCAACACCCTCACTGGATGGCCAGTAGAGATACCAAGCTTAGCCTGTCCATTCTGCACAGCCCAGGTTCTCCTGAAGTCTTCGCCAACTTAGTGAATGGCAATTCCATTCTCCAAGGTATCCCAGCTCACCACATCCCTCACCCCTCATAAACTAGAGTCATCCTGATTGCTTCCTTTTTTGGTGCCTTATGCCCAATCTCTCTGAAAATTATTTTATTTCTAGTATCTAATTACTTGCAACCACTCTAATTCCAGCTACTATCGTCATGCACCCAGGTTACTGCCAACGTCTCCTGGGAGAAGTCCTTGTTTCCACTTTGACTCCAACACGTATTTTCCGCAAAATGGCCAAAGAGATCCTTGAAAGATGTATTTAAAATTCATCTTTTATTTTTTTATATTTATTTTTAAAGATTTTATTTATTTGACAGGTGAAACACAGGGAACACAAGCAAAGGGAGTGAGAGAGCCAAGCAGGAAGCCTGATGCGGGGCTCGAACCCAGGTCTCCGGGATCATGACCTGAGCCGCAGGCAGTCACCCAACCGACTGAGCCACCCAGGCACCCCTAAAATGCATCTTTTAAATTACCATGCAGTAAAACTGATGATTTGGTGTACAGTATCATGACCCTGATATGCCTGTGATCAAAACCCTCCAGAGGTTTCTGAAGTCCTCGCTGTGTCCTTAAAAACCCCATGGAATCTGAGCACCAACTACCTGTCTCCCCTCCTTGCTCTGCTTCACACACTGCATGCCTTGCTGCTTCTTAAACTCAGTAATCACTCTCTTATCTTGGCCTCTACTCTGCCAACAGTGTTCATCTCCTGAATATATGCATAGCTTAATATGCTTCCTCCAATTCATCTTTATTGGACATTCCACAGGAATGTTCAGATGTGAAATGGCATCTTATCAGAAACATTTTCTCTGACTATTCTATCTAAAAAAGAACTCTTAACTCCCTATGCCCAATATTGTATTTTTCTTCTCTCTGAAGCACTCATCCCACTATCTGGCCTGATATTTCTATTATCTGTTTATTTGTTTGTGTGCTTTTTATCCATCTCCCCTTACTTGTATGCAAGCGTGATGAGGGAGAACATTTGTTGTTCACAACTATACTGCATTGCTTAAAATAGTGTGATTTGTGTAATCATACCCAAAATACGTGAAATCATTGAACCAACACATGAAAGAATGTTGGATCCTAGAAAGGACTGTAGAGAATATCAAATTAAATTGAGTTTATCATACACCTCTCACCCAGAAGAAAAAGTCAGACATTCTATAAGCCACTAGAGATGCAATAACTTACAAGTCGTTTCCAATATCCTTTACTTGGTGAAGTTAAAAATAAGGTAGATGTTTTCAATTTATGAACTTTGGAAGACATTTCAGTAAGGATGACGGGGCAGAAAATCCTACAAACTAAAGGAAACCTTAACTGACTATCATTTTCTATGTTCATGAACATACACAACATGTATGATTATCTTGAGAAGAAATAAAAGCCAGACAAGCTTTTATGAGGAAGCTATAACCACATATGACAACAATAAGAGAAAAGGAGGGAGGTGCAGGGAACAGTAGTCTGTTTATGTATGCTTGGTTGATTAGCTCACTGGATGAGAAAGCAGGTTTCCAGGAAAGAAAACAAAATTTACCATGCATGGTGGACAATTATTTTCCTGTGTAGAGAATCTGTGATAAGTATTTATTTTAAAGAAATCAATTTTCTTTA
Organism: Spilogale gracilis; assembly: GCA_004023965.1. Classification (NCBI taxonomy): domain Eukaryota; kingdom Metazoa; phylum Chordata; class Mammalia; order Carnivora; family Mephitidae; genus Spilogale; species Spilogale gracilis. Next base: position 69,416 of record PITA01003910.1, read on the forward strand.
AACGAGATGTGTGGTCCAGATTCTCCTCTAAGTGGCAGTAATATCACTCCCAATCACAAGTCTATGAAAGACTCCATTCACACCAGTGTAAGCCTTAGGAAAACAGGACCAAATGGGACAATGTGCATTTTGGTGAGAACATTAAATCTTACACAAACTGATGTATGCACATAAATACACCTAATTTCCACCCCACTTCTTTCCATTTCCATAAGAATTCTCTTCTGGATTAATGTTCTACACCTAGTACTGATGTTGCAAAATGAGAAAATACACCATAGCATCTTTTATAAGTGGTATTGATAAAACTCCCATATAACACGAGGTCAAATGTGACCATGCCAAGAGCAAATTTTAGAAGAGAGGACAGCAGTTTTAAGGCCTAGCAGAAGCACCGAGGTTCTATTTTAAATGTCCACTACTTTCTTAGTACACCGAGTTTTGTATTCAAACAGTCTTCAGTTCAAATCATGTATCTAGAAACCACCAGCAGTGTGATCTCAAGACATATTCTTAGCTCTTACAATCTTGTTTCCTCTCTTCAAAAACTGAGCACTCCCCGTTATCCCCATAAAAACAAGGTCACTGTGAGACTGAAATAAGTTAACGCTGGTAAAGTGGCTAGCACAGTGTTTAGTATATAGAAGATTCTATCTTATATGAAACCTACACTGTAGGCAATTCAGTATCAATCTCCCCAAGCCAGTAACACTGAAAGTAGGAAGTATGATGTGTTCTTTGCTCTCCTATGAAGAAGTGATAATTTTTAGTGTGCATTTGTCGAGCACTCACAGTCCCTAAACTTGATCCCACTTGATTTTATTTTTTGTTCTAAAATGTTATGAATTTGCTCCCTGCCACCTGATCCTCTCATACTTAAGAGTCACTTCAGCCAGTCCCTTGTGCCCAGGCCATCTACTCATCTACCAGTTGACCTTGCCAACCTCCTCCTGTACCACATACTCCTCACTTTCAACAATCCACTTAAATCCCACAGATACTACCCCTTCTACCTCCTTGCCCTCATTATACAAACAGGGATCCCCACCCAACTCCCTTCATCTCTCATAGAGAAATAGAGAATTGTCCATATATTTTTTCCAATTATTCATTTCTCACAATGCCTCAGAGATAAGACCATAAAAAGGGCAAACTGATTACTATAGAAAACAACTTCTACCCCCAAGAAATGTATACTTGAATATTAAATTAGTATGCATTTCTGTCTTGGGGTGGTTCAGTCAGTTAAGCATCCAACTCTTTATTTCAGCTCAGAGTCATGATCCCAGGATTGTGGGATCAAGCCTCATGTCAGGCTCTGTGCTTAGAGGGGAGTCTGCTTGAGAGTCTCTCTCTCCCTCTCCCTGTCCCCTGTCCCCCCTCTAAATGAATAAATGGATAAAATCTTTATATATGTATATATATTTATATATATATGCACATATGCATTTCTGTCTCCATCTATTTGCCTCACCCAAGAGTAGTAACATCAAAGACATGTTAAATATCCAATTCTTCTAAGAATATAAAATATGCTTTCTAAATAAAATAGTGTCCTAATGTTAAGAACTGTATATAATTTATATTATTTTCATAAAATTAATGTTATAGCAAAAGGCAAACTGGAATAAATGGAAAAGTCTATATTTTATATTGTTGGTTTTTCCTTTTACATCGTTACCCAATTAGAATAAAAATACGCAGCCTCCAAAGCACATTTTGGTTTTTAACCCACTGAGCCACCCAGGCATCCACATTTTGATTTTTAAAAAATGACAAATTAACGGTGCAAATCTCTGCATTCAAGAAAAAGACAGAACTTTCCTATGGAAGCTTTAGCCTTAAGGCTGGAACATAGCTGTGAATTTCAGACAAATCTGGCCTCATTTTTCTTTTGTTTTTGTTTCTGTTTTGTCACATTTCTGGTCGACAGACAGCAAGAATATAAAATTTTTGGTTTTGTAGCCCAGAAAAAATGGTCACAAACTGGAACTATTTGTCGGATGGGTTTTGCAGATGTGAACAAAACAAAACAAAACAAAAAGAGGTGCCTAATAAAAAAAATGAGCACCTCTTATATGCTACACACTGTGCTAACCAATGGATATCAGACCATCCTATCAATTATCTCCTAATGGGAAAGCACATAAACATGCTACCATCTGTCATCTTTAAAACACTTTAGAATTTATAAGAGACTTTCACAACCTACTAGTTCATTAAAAGTCTTTATAGCAAGTACAAGGAAAGGCATTTTGATTTGGTTCACTCAAAAGACAAAAGAAGATGGATTATGCTTTGTTCCCAGATGTGTCCTACACAGAGTTCTCCCATGATCATTTTAAAGCTCTGAAATGTCTTAGGAAGAAAACAACAATACCATAAAGATGCTCTGTAAATTCTGTAAAAATGGGGTCAGAACAAAGTAGTCATTCTTTATATGTTGTGTCTGAAGTTGTGTCTGAAGATAATTTTTTAAAAGTCAAGTAAATATGAGTAAAACTAAATCATTCCTCCAGACGGAAGGAGCATGTGAACCACACTGTAAATTATGATAACATTTATTTTTTATCCTAAGCTTAAATCAGTAGGTGATAGGCTTCCAGGCCTTTAACAAGATATAAATCAGATTCATAAGAGTATCCAAGATAATTTGACCCTAGCACACAGGGACAGAAAATTAGCTCAAGTGGACAGCATGTTTGATTTCTGCCCTCAGACAAGCACGTGTGGGACTCAGTGGGAATAGCATGGTGTTAGTGAGAGAAGAATTGGCCTGCAATAATTTGGGAAACTTACAAACTTGAGTAAAATATTTCATTAAATGTTTCGTTTCCACCAACAAGCACAGCTGTCCCAAAAATCTTCACTCCACTCTATTTTTATTTTGCTGAATGGATGGACATCAAATAGAATATCTTTCATGGTCGACTAAAAGCATTCTTATTCTTTTTTTTTAGTAACTTGGTTCAACCAACAGTAAATATTATCAAAACTAAGCAGTTAGTAAATTGGATATTGATTATTTACAAGAAAAATTAGCTCTCCTATTTTTTTAGATTTTTATACATAAAGATTTGACTATTAATCCGATACTTGAGTGATTTATTTACTTTGGTAACAGTCCAGGCAAAAATATTTAAATTATACTCTTGGAAGTAAGAATTATCTAATCATTCACAAGCTGTTATAATAAAACATTTATCATGAGTCATTAATCCATTAGGACTTATTTTCCGTCCCATCCTTTCACTAGCACCTTGCTTTGAACATAGTCAAGTTTGGCTACAGTTTTCCCTTTTATCATATATCATAGTCACAGGATGGGATGCACCAAAGCTGGATTCCAAAAACCCTGCACTCTGCTTGAACTTGGCACAAAGAAACTCAACCAGTGATTCTAGGGCTGAAATTCATCCAGACTCAAGGCCTGATATCATGCTTGGATCATGGGGTACCAAAAATTTAGGGTTAGAAGACAGCAGGGAAAAAAATATCTAGGTGCAACATTCTCTCACAGAGGTTTAAAATAAGGTTTTAAAATCACAGGGTACCATCCCTGTGGCCATCAGAGCTGTCTCTGCATATGCTTCTTTGAGCCACAACCCCGCAGCTCTTCCACAACCCCATCTGCAACCCTTCAACCTTTGGCTTTGCCTTGTTCTGGCCTAGAAGCCTTCCTTTGACATCCTACTTCACTCCAAGTGAAGACCCTTGAATATTTATTGGACATAAATAACACCAACACATGTAGGTAGCTTCCTGTTCAATGGCAAACAACATTCACTCAGAAATCACTAATAGTGAAAGAATGTGACATACATCATAACTACATCAAAACCAGCTTCTGGTGACCCAAAGAGGTAGTGGACCTTGCACTAAGAGAGGCAGAGGAAGTTAGCCCCTTCTCTGCTTTCAATTATGAAAGTTATTACTGCTCTGTTTGTCTCACAGGACTGTTACAGAACTTAAAAAAGCTAGTGTTGAAGAAAATATTCTGTAAATTACAAAGTAGCAAGCCTATCTACAATCATCGTGATAATCTCTGGTGATGTATAAGCCGATTGCTTGTCACAGGCCGAGCAATTCAAATAATGTCAGTAAAAGTTGCAAATTTCTCAAAATTAACAAAGATTTTCAAGCTCAGAAGGCAGCAGTGATACGGCAGCAATTAGGGCTCAAGCCATGATAATGGAGAGTAAACAGACCGACTGTCGATTTCTTCTATATCCTCTCAGACACAAGGTGCTGTCTTTCAAACATTAGAAAATTGTCAGAAAGATTCTGGCTTCTCTCAAAAGAAGTTTTGAACTTCCAGTGAGAGGTAATTCAATTAAGGAGGAAAAAAAAGAAACTCTGGTCTTCTTTGACAAACCTCAAATTATACTGTCAGTCCTAAGGGTGCTATGTCAAGATAACAAGCCTGAGTGAAGAAAGGTAGAGTGTCACCGTGATGTTCTCTGTAATCCCTAATGGCCAAAATTGATTCAGAAAAAAAAAACAACACAAAAAACAAAAAACTACAGACTCTGTATTTGAAGAATTAGCCTAAACTATTGGTGCTGAACCTAAAGCAAAATGTAACATGTACCATATGGCTTAATGTAGTCTAATGGTTGTCAGTTAAAAATTATTTAAAAGAGCACACTTAAGCTGTTTTCCCCCAAAATGTTAGCATTAAATCCACTGACCAGTTTATCATTGTTGGTATCACAGACTTGGTGACATGTGATCAAAACCATAAAACTGAGTAATTACTGGGTATTTACCAAGCATTGTATGAAGCTTCTAGCTCTTACTGCTTCCTTAAATTTCACATCAACCCTATATGAAGGTATACTAGTTCCATTTTATAGGCAAGAAAGCTGAAATTCAGACAGTGATAAAATCCATTTCCATCATGCAGCTGGGAAGGGATGAAGCCAGAATGTGAGCCCGGGCCTCTCTTATATCTCGGTGCATTGCTCAATGACCATACTATATGAATTAATCTGTCACGGGAAGAGCGCAGTAGTCATCCACCTAATGGAGTTCCAGAGCTAACTAAGACCACACCTGTCCCTCCATGGCCACGAATGAGGACACTGCAAAGGCTGAGCTTTGGCAAGCTTTTTCACGTCTAAATATTTGTTTGCTATCCCGTTGATTAAACTGCTCTCTGTAGGCCTCGTGTTAACAGTACATATAGGGTTTTCCTGTGTATTTTTCCAGATAGGCAAGGAGACATTCTTGCCAAATGAAACACGATATTCCCAGAGAAGCATCTCAGGCCTTTTGACAGAGGCTTCTTAGGCACATGGGTTATGTCACTTTTGTTATCTATAACTCTTTTCTCCCACAAGTCCTGATAATACAAAGTAGACAATAAAACAATTAAAGTAGAACTATTTTTCAACTACCTCTCATCAGTAACAGATCATTCACTGCTAACCTGGCGAGACTGTATGGTCACACACTCCAGTATTAGCTTATCTGTAAAGCAGAGAGAGCCACCCTCTGATTCCCCTCCCTTGCTTTAATTCATTGGCCATTTAATGATATCACAACCAGACATGTCCCAATGTCTCTGCTCCCTGACACACTGCAGATGTCCGTGCTTCTGGATTCCGAGGAAAGTAGCAATACAAAAATGTATGGCATGCCCAATTCTTTTCTACTCGTAGTAAGCTTTCTCAGCATGTTACATGTGTGTGTATGTTTATTCAACGATACCAGGTATACACTCACACATATAGATACCACATGATGTGTGTGTGTCTGTTTATGTGTATGTGTGTGTGTGAGAGAGAGTTCCCATCCACCTTACCCTTGACTGATGGTGAGATAAAGCTGGTCATACGACAGGCCTCTGTCTTTATGATGTTAGGTTCCCCTGCCTGATTTCTTCACTAGGAGCTAAGTTTTTAAGTAATGCATTATACAAATTCAGCCTACAAGGCCTAGTTTCTAGGTCACCTACCGAAAGATCAAGCTATGCAGACATTTCATTCATTGAGCAAATACCCTATGAAGCACTCCTGGATTCAAGGCCCAGTTTAACTATCACCCAACAAAAAGGATGTGGATGCGAGCGCGCACACACACACACACACACACACACACACACACACACAGAGTCTATATGATGTTTCCATTCAGCACAATAGCAGTCCCCTTACTCCCCAAAGCTTCAGTTTTTCTGACCCCAAGAGGCAAGAGAAGGTCAGAGGGAGGGCTGGTATTACAGTTCCATTTTTTATAATCCTATTAGTTTCCTCTTAGTCCCATACTTACCTTTCCAAGCTTCATTTTCTTTTCTGTGAACATGAAAAATATTGCTGTTAAATTGCAATTCCTGGAAATACTCTAAATATCATTGCAAACAACTATGTGGTTTGCTCGTCTTTCTAAAATCCATCACATATTCAGAGAGGTCCAGGACATATCCTATGGATCCAAAATTTTAAAGCCAAGTATTTGTATTATGCATGCCAGGTATGCCTAGGCAGTGATGCATTAATGTATTTTCATGAGTTTCTTTAATCCCCATTGATGAAATAACTCAAGTATTGCTGTATATAAACAAATAAAGTTGATTTACTCAAAAATTTAAAATCCTATCTGGCTTTAGATCACTGGGAGCAACAGTTAATGAGGAAATATTCCTCATATCTCGATCTTACTAAATTACTTTAAATTATTTTCAGAGGCAGTGGTTTTCGTTTGGTGGTTTCAGTGCTGAGGTGAAGCCCAGGCTTTAGAGAAGAGGCCACATCTACACGTATACTGACCACACAGGAAGGGACAGAAAATGTGTCAGGGGCCTCTGACTCCTGAGCTCCCAGGATGAAAGTCCAGGAGTCAACAGCATGTTCTCGCTTCTTGGGAGAGACTTTTAAGGGCACTGAAGGAATATCCAAGTAGCTATAGAAAATTTCCTTCTCTGATCTCCGTGCACAAATTCCCTAGAGCCTCTGGAGAGGGCCCACCTTCCTCCCACCCTGTCAGAGTCTATTCACAAGAGAATAGTACATTTCAACTTATGCTCTAATGGAGCTGAGTGCAATATCCAATAACAAAATGAAACCTACGGCTTTGAGTTATAAGTCGAGGAAAACGTAAAGCCTCGGGAACAGATATTTATTCATCTTTCAGTTGACAGGGCTCCAAAAGTCAGATTAAAAAAAAAAAAAAAGGAAGAAAAGAAATAAAATGAAGAAATTTAAAATGCATTTTCTTTTTCTTCTCCTTTGTTACAATGTGTCGTAGCTGTCTTTTCTGTCCCTCCCTCACTCCCACCCGGACTCCCCAACCACCAATCTCATGAAAGTGCCTTGAAGAGAAAGGCCAATTTCCACTGAAATGACTAAGCATCAATGTTCAACAAACACGAATTCAAATAATGTACTCAACAGAAGGGAAAGCTTGTTTAAATTTTTCTGGGCGAGAACACTGCCAGCACCTCAGGAACCAGGAAATTTGAATCCCCTGTTCTTGATCTCCTTTGGGAACAGGTGCCCTTGAGGTGAGCCTGTCTTTATCACTGACTAGCCAGGAGATTTCAGGTAAGTCATTTCACTGCACCAGATTCAGAGAGTTTAATAAGGTCTCCAAACTCTCAGTCAGGAGGAGGCGTATCCATAGAAAAGGTCTTAAGCCACAAGAATCACAGCAATTTCCAAATCTTCTGGATAGAATCCAGATTAAAAGTTAAGTCAATGAAATAATGCATGTCTGTAAAAAAATAGATATTCAGTAAGTTAAAATATATTTAGCAGAATTGTTAGAAATAAGAATCAGCATTTACTGGCATTCATTATGTACCAGACATTGCTTTAAGCACTTTACATATTACATCCTCTTTGTGGCTCATTACATCCCCTCTGAGCTTTGCTCAGGCTGCTCTCTCTGTCCAAATTCCCTTTCCTGCCTTGCCTACCTGAAGAATACTCAATTTTTCAAGACTTAGCACAGATTTCACCTCTAAACATCCCTTCTCCTCTTTTGTAGCTTCATTCTTTAAAACACAGACTTCTAAGAAGCAATAATAAAAACTGGTTTACTCATTTATTTATATATTCAACTATGAGCTCCTGAGGGGCAAGATACACATCCAGTTTACTTCTATATACTTAGAGCTAAGCCTAATAAATTGTTTGCCAAATAATAAACAGATGCCACTAGATAAATCGATGATTGAGAACATTTCTGTTTTTATGGCAGATTTACCATATTTCAGATGGCTAAGCTTGACATAGCAATATCTTATTAGTTGCAAGAAACAAAAGCATTTAAATAAAATGTCAGCCTGTGGAAACCCAAATGCACTGAGTCAAAATTATTAGACCTCTGTATGATATCCCAGAAAATACATAAGGCAGCAACGCAGAAGGAAACTCAGAAATTAACAATCCCCTCTGAGTTTGAGAGAACAGACCTAAGCAGGGGCATCCTTCCCTGACTAACAGTGATTTCTTAAACCAGCAAGCTTAAAAGGCAGAGGAAGAGAGACGAAGAGTGACAAATGTCAACATGGTCCACAGAGGTGTCTTAGTGTGAGGCCTGAGCCCCACTCTGTAACCATCACAAGGCTGTTAGAAGATTTGGAGGGTTTCCTGTTTGGTTCATCACCGCTCCTGGACTTCATTTTCCTTTAGGAGGTAACACAATGTAGAAGGGTTTGAATCATTCTCTTTCTTCTTCTTAAAAATTAAAAATCTGCATATATTTGACTATAAGTAGAGGAAAAATATATAGCTCTTTCTTGGGGTGGAGTTCATTGGGCCGCTGGGTAAGACGTTAAAGGAAAGGCGATAATAGCCTTCACTGATGACTTTGTTTATAACTGTTCTGTCCCTAGAAAAAGACCACCTGCATTCTTCTTGTATCAACACCCGGGGCCAGCCTAGTGTGGGGAGGCTCCTGACCCGGAGCTGCAAGTCTTTATCCGGTTACCAGCATTTTTTTCAGGCTAGGCCATGTTCTGTAGCCTTTATTTGACTGTTCCCAAAACCCTAAAATAAAGGCTATGATGAAATCCTTCAAAAGACACATTTTTGCATAGCACATAAAGCCTTTAATAATCCTTTCTTCCCTCCAAGATTAAAAGTACGTGGATTCCTGAGCATGGTAGGAGACCGGTCCAGGAAGTGGAAGGCGTCCTCCCCACAGCGGCAGAGGTCCTCCACTGAGAGACCGAAGCTGGCTACATTGTTTGACATGAGGGTTACTTTTCAGATAGTGAAATTTTAGTTGCCAGGTGCCAGAGGCAATTTATCAGACGCTCATAAAATAAAGATCAGAAAGCCCATCCGTCTCCCCATGCATCTGGGATCTAGGAAGGAACACTCAGGGCCCTGGATCCTTTAAACAGCTCTCACTTAAAGAGCCTGATGTTTATAATAACAAAAAAAGGAGAAAGGGGTCAGGTCAAATTCTGCTGAATAGCAGGTGTTGTTGTAAGTGTTTTGCTCTCTCTCTCCCTTTCTCTCTATTTTTTTCTGAAAAAGTAATAAAAGAATATTGAGCTGTTGCAATAGATACCCTCCACAAGCACTTTTTATTTATTTATTTACTTACTTACTTACTTACTTACCTACTTATTTACTTATTTATTTACTTACTTACTTATTGACTTATTTACTTATTTATGTTTCAACAGAAAAAAATGTGACCTGAAAACTAGAAAATAAAAGCCTTGACCATAAAAAAAAGTTTCAAACGTTTTTTTCATGAAAATGTCAATTACTAAATGAATTAAATAGAATCCAAGTAGAACGGTGTCCTGTGAGGCTTATAGTGCACATATAAAAATAATTCTGAGTGACACTAATTAAAAACAACTAATAATAATGCTTGCATGTACAGAAGAACTTTTTTCTTTATTATCTGCTTGAAGAGCAGAGGAGGAGACCGGTCTGTGATCACATAAGGTGTAAGTGACAGAAACCCTTGGACCCTGGTCTTGGGACTCCAGGCCTTGCAAGGTCACCACGGGGCCTCCCTGAAGCAGAGCTCCGAGTGCAGCTCTGCACTGAGTACCTAACCAGCGTTGTTCTTTCTCACTGAACTGAAATGAATATACCTCAATTTTTGCCAGTTTAAGGGTAGTCGCTTAATTAAGATGCCCTTACCTTACCTTAGTTCTGAACCTTTATTATTTTCTTATTTTGTTAAGCAAATGGTATGATTTTATGTTAAGGATAATGCACATTTTGCAAATAGTCCTACTTCCTTTTAGTCTTCACTAAACCAAAATTCAGAGCTACAAACAGTTCCCACTAATATTCTCGTTTGCATTTCTTGGCAATGTCTTCTTTCCTGTTCCCTTCTTCCTATCTTCCACTTTGTGCTTCTTTTTCCTTCCCTTTCTGTTTCTTTGTTTCCTTCCTCCTCCTGCCCTCTCTTTCTTTTCCTCCTCCTCTTTTTGCGTCTTATTCTCTTTTTCTTCTTTAAATCTGATGAGGCACCTTTACTTTTTCTTCATTGTGGAAGACATGGAAGAGGAAGAAAGAGAAGTAAGAGAAACAGGAGGGAAGAGGGTGAAGAAGAAACAGAGATATATTTAAAAAAAAAGGAATCTGGAAAGATATGATGATGGGAAAAAAATAGAATACCAGTAAGATGAAAATATAGCAGGGTATACAAGTGTTAATCACAAGTAAAAGTCAAAAATAATGAGAATAAGGGGGGAAATGGGGAAACTGAAGCTCATGGGAAAAATGGCTTATTATTTCTGGAAAAGAATCTACTATTATTCTTATTTCTGGTTCTGATTTGTTCATTAGATATTTTAGTTCATTAAATTTTTTGTATATAACCAAGGAACTAACATATTATCGCAGACCATTATAAGTATAGATTTTAGAGCCTAGAAAGGGCTTTATTATGATCACAAGATTGCAGAAATGAGCAGAGGGAAACAACCAGAGTTACAGGAATCCTTGATGGAAATAAGGCAGTTTTACGCTACACCTTGGAAAAATGTTGACCTAGAAGTTAGATCTCTAGATGACATTTCAGATATGTGTATGAGAGAAGAAAACAGTAGGTTTTTGACATTCATTGGTAGAATTAAATTACAAATTAGCCAACAACAAAATATTATTTTCCAAGCATACTGGACACAAGAGAAAATTAATCGAAGATAGCTTGTCAGAATCATCCTAGGCTGGCTCTGAAAATCACACAGGGGATCAGTAATTCATGTGTTTGGGGAAAGAGAAAACTTAGAAGTTCTTAGGAAAGATGTTTTTCTTAGCCCAAGCCCTTCCTAAATGTCACAGTTCTTTGGCATCTGGTGGAAGTTATATATCTTGGGGGCTTTGAGAACTACTTCCCCAAATTCACACTTACTGGAGAAATAGCAATTTAAGACATGATGCTGATGGGTTTAAGATCAAAGAATTTCCACTCAGTAGTTCAGAAAAGAACTACCTGATGCAGAGATGTGCTGTGCAGCCTTAGAGCCTGGTTCTTGCTACTGGGGCCAGACTACAGGTAAAACAGATCTGAGCTTTCTGAAGCACATACAACACAGCCAGGTCACAGGAAAAATAATAAATCACTCCTAAGTGATTACCTGCTCCATGACCTAAGGGACACAAGATGAGAAGCCAATCTGAAAATGGGTCATTTTCAAGTTCCCTGCAACTCTAAGATTCTTTAACTGCCCTAGGCAGCTACCATCCCCAAGGACAGATGGGTTCAAATTTTTTCTGTGACAATTCAACACTCATTTAGGAATGCCAACCATCTCCAAAAATTGGAAAACTCCAATTACTTTGGCAATCTATGACTGAGAGTATCTAAATACTATTGTTTTAAAGACTTTTTTAAAAAATTTATTCATTTGTCAGAGAGAGAGAGCACAAGTGGGGGAGTAGCAGGCAGAAGGAGAGGGAGAAGCAGGCTCCCCACTGAGCAGGGAGCCTGATTCAGGCCTAAATTCCAGGACCATTAAAACAAGAACCTGAGCCAAAGGAAGATGCTTAATGCACTAAGCCACCCAAGTGTCCAATACTCTCTGACTATTGATTTCTAGAAGCAATTGTCATATAGAGAAATCAGGGTGAACCTGAATAAATCACTCATTCATAGTCTGACTTTTCATAATCTTATTCATCATTATCAGTAGTAATAACTTCACTACTTTATATTTGTAACAGCTCCCCATAGACTATTGTGAGTACAACTGTGTTTCCAAAAATAATTCGTTGAAGCATTAACCTTCAGGACCTCAGATTGTTATATTATTTGGAAATAGGGTCTTTGAAGATGTTATCAAGTTAAGATGGGGTCATACTTTCTTATGGTGGATCCTAAATCCAATAACAGCTGTCCTTATAAGACGATCATCTGGAGACACAGAAACTTTGATACACATGAAAGAACAATGACCATGTGAAGACAGAAGCAGTATTTGAGTAATGTAGCTATGAGCCAACATATGTCAAAGATTGCCTGCAACATTAGAAGTTAAGAGTTAGGTGTGCAACAGATTCTACTGCAGAATCTTTAGAAGAGACCAACTCTGCCAACACACGGATTTCAGACTTTCAGCCTTTAGAACTATAAGAATAAATTTTTGTTGCTTTAACTACCCAATTCGTGGCATTATGTTAAATAACATCTCTAGGATACTAACATACTGTGTAGACCAAGGAACATACTGCATGTGAACATCTGATGTGATGTTTTATTATGGAAAATTTTTAGAATAAGTAGAGTCACAGATGTCATCACTGTCTTTACCATGCACTCATTAACCATAGAATGACTGTGTGCCAGGTGCTGAGCTCCAGACATTTCTAAACTAATTCTTACTATAACCAAATAAGAAAGGTATTATCTGTCCCATTTCATATAAATTGGAATCGTTCATTAATGTGGTTAAGGTCATAGCTCTAATAAGTTGTGGAACCAGAAGTTGAATACACTTTCTAAGTCAGAACCATCAGCCCTTAAACATTATTATAGAATACCCCATTATACCAACTCAAAGGTGAAAAGGAAATTTAGCAGATTAATGTATTTAAGCCTCCTCACTTAATGGATGAAGAAATGGAAATTCTGTACACAAGATGAATTTTACTTAGGAACACAAAAGATGCTTTGGGCCCTCCCACTCTACCATATCAAGGACACTCTTCTTGCAGCAGTGAACCCTGTAGACTATTTTATGCATGCTATATTTATTGGGAGATTAGGGCAAATGTAAAGAAACACCAAATAGGGAAATCCTTGGGCCCGTGCTTCTCAGACAGAACCAGATATAGGGCTAATAGTGATTAACTCTGGAAAGTTGACACTGGCCAACTAGCTTTCCTGGCCAATAGTTCTTTCCCCACTTTCTGACTTGCTGTCTGTGCTCCAAAACTGTGCCCATTCCTGGCTTCAAATAGCAGCCCCCACTGCTTTTTAGAGGAGCCACAAACAGACGGAGGGCATGTAGGGACCCAAACTGCTTCACTGCTTCTATGCCACAAGAGCGAGGCATTCCTGGCCCATAAGTGTTCTTGGTGTGACCTAACAGGATTGGCCACCTTCTTCTCTGATCTATTCCTACCAAGGAGATGTGTTAGAACAACTTGAAGACCAGGACTGTCTACATTGCTGAGCTGCCCTAGTGTTCTTCCTGCTTGGCACACACAACTCAGGAAAGCACACATGCTGACTAGCAAGGTAACTTTTGTGAAACTAGTGATGCAAAGCTTTGACAACTACAGCAAGATATTTTGTTTACTTACCTGTGGCAAATTCAGTGTTTCAAGAACCTTAAAAAAATATTCTTAGTTCTGAATTAAAAACATTCTTTTTTTTATTAAAAAAAATATTTATTTATTTGACAGAGAGAAACACAGCCAGAGAGGGAACACAAGCAGGGGGAGTGAGAGAGGGAGAAGCAGGCTTCCTGCTGAGCAGGGAGCCTGATGTGGGGCTCGATCCCAGGTCTCCGGGATCATGACCTGAGCCGAAGGCAGTCACTTAACCAACTGAGCCACCCAGGCACCCCTGAATTAAAAACATTCTTAATCCCACTCTGGGAAATAAGTAAAAATATGGCGTAATGAAAGGACACAGGCTTCAGTCTCAGACAGTATGTGGATTTGCTTACTCGCTGTGCAGTCCTGGACAGGCTGCTTCGTTTCTCAGAATATTAGTTTCTTCATTTGTAAAATGGGGATAGTAATCTGTTCTGAAGGATGTTATGAGAGTTTATTACAATAACCCATGTAAGGTACTTAGTGATGTAATGAAAATACCAAATATAAACGGGTTATTATTATGAGCACTATTATTACTATTATACTAAAGAAATTTGATAAGGCAAGCAAAGCTTTGTATGAAAAAATGTTCATTACAGTGTTATATATAGCAAAACAGGAGAAAAGGGAAACAATGTAATGACTCAAAGTAGGGGATCAGTTGAAAGTATTTTGTACCAGGACCCATTTTTGCTTGGGACATGGGATTATAAGAAACACTGGTCTTGCACTTGAAAATCTCAGAGTCTAGGGGTGCCTGAGTGGTGCAGTAAATAAAGCATCTAATTCTTGGTTTCAGCTCAGGTGATGGTCTCAGGGTTCTGAGATCAAGCCCTACCTTGGACTCCACACTCAGCGCAGAGTCTGCCCAAGATTCTCTCTTCCTCTCCCTGCCCCTCCTGCTTGCTCTCTCTCTGTCTTTCTCTGTCTTTCTCTCTTTCTCCCTCTCCCTCTAGAAATCAATCAATCAATCAATCAATCTTAAAAAAAAGGGAAGAAAATCTCAGAGTCTAGTTGAGAAAATGAATATATAAATAGCCAAATTCAATACAGTAGAATCAATCCAGGGATGGAGGTATAAACAGTAAGCTATGGAGTCCAGCTGGATAGATCTTAGCCTAAGGATGAAGAGATAGGACTAGACTTCAGGGTCAGTATCTCAGAACACAGTACATGCTGTACTCAGTACCTAACTGCTGAACAAAATTTAAAAAATGTATCTAGTGACTCAGAATTAACTTCATTTTGTTGTTGTTGCTTTGAATCAGAGACAACTCCAATTTTAAGATCTGCAGAGTTGCTTTGTCCATATTTAAATAATAATTTCAAAATTTCCTAATTTTAAAAGCAAATATTTAATATAATGTCTTTCTGTACAATCTCTAAAAGGAAATATATTTGTATGGCACCTAAAGAATATCATAATTAGAGAAATTTCCTTAGCTGCAATCTCTAGCATAGCTAAGGGGAGGAAAAAAAAAACCCAACACATTGGAATGAATGAATCCCATTTCTCATCCAATTTTTGTTACATTCTATGTTTGTGGTATCAAAATATAAAAAGGACACCACATTAATAGCAATTTGTAGGATCAAGACCATTTACCTAATGCAATAATCAAGTAGATTTATTATAAATTTTACTAAGTTTCTGTTTGGGTTTGATGCCAGGAAATTTCCCCTCTCTTACTCAATGTAGACAGTTTTAACTTCAGTGAATGTACTAAAACTGATAGCATCCACTCTTAAGATATAAGCTAGCACTATGTCTGCAGAATTGATAAGGAAATTATTTTCTCCAAAACAAAGCAAGGGAAAAAGATAAAAAGGAAATGGCACACTTTATTCCTTATGTTTTTAGATGACAATTAAAGTACTTGGGATTAATTGTCTCCCATTTGAGTGACCTCATTTTTTATAAAACAAAGTTATCTTAGGAATTCCCCATTCTAAAACTGAGATTATGGCCTCAATTTAAAGTGCAAAATCTGTGTTTAAACCACACACCCTTTTCCAAGGTGGTAGTTATAAACCAGCAGCATGCTTAAAAGCAGAGACAGAAAATTAATTGCTAAATATTTTACCAGTCCCTGAGACTTTGCTTTGATGTTGCAAACCAGTATCAGGAAAAGGAGAATAAATACCTTTTTCTTATTTTTTTTTTCACTTTGAGTATTTAGGGGCTTAGGAGGTCAAATAGGCAAGGACAAATACACACACACACACACACACACACACACACACCACACACACACACACACACACACACACACATACACTCTGGTCTATGAACCCACCCACCACTCCAGAATGCCAAATGTAATGCTTTCCAGGGCTCTAGCAGTCTCTCCCTATACTCCATCAAAATATTTGTCCCCAGGATGGATGAACAGGAAACCGGTATGAAAATTCCAACTTCACAGCCATAAGGAAAAGGGTAGTAAAAGGTTGTATTTTTGTCAGGAGCCAAATTCCAGCATCTGGTACCAGGAGACAACATCATCTAGCTCCTCAAAGAAAAAGCTTTGTGAAATAAGTATTCAATTTCCAAGATCTACTCCTATTTTTATTGAGATGCAGACCCCAATTTCAGAAAGCTTCATCCTGAGACAGAAACAAGGGCTTAGTAAGTTGGATGTGTTTTAAGCAGAACATTATGAAAGCTAACAAATACTTAAGAATCCTAACTCCACAAAACTAAAATTTCCTATTATTTAATCTTGAACATTTTTTGTATATTTTTCTTCTCATTTGTTTATTGGTGATGTTATTTTCCCATACTCTAAAAAGTTAGAGGTTTGTGTTTTTTTTTTTGTTTTGTTTTGATTTTTGTTTTTTCTGTTCAACTCTATTAATAATTACTAGTGGCCCACTATGTCCTGGTCACCACAGACAGAAATATATATAAGCCAAAGTCCCTTCTTCCTTCTTCAAGGACCTCAGCTTAGTCAAAAAGACAGACAAGCCAACAAGAATTTATAATTCATGTTTTATGCATTTGCCTCTAATATCAGCACCCAAAACAAAAATCCAGAGAGGGAATTAGAATTTCTCCTTCTCTTGGCTTCTGCCTCATTGATTCAATTAGCTTAAAAATTTGCTGAAACACTTAGCTCCTTCTCCATATTTTCCTAAGCATAATGGAATAATCTAGGCCTCACTCTATAAAAGGTTGTATAAGATCTGATTTACTCCTGAGAAAAGTAAGGTCCAGCCACCCAGCAGGAATGCTTTCAGGATTGGATCATGTTTTTATTCTTGCAATGCACCATTTAAGAGCTACTGTGGTTTTTCTGAAGTTCCATTTGTGGGGCATTAAACATGTAGGCATTCCTTTGGATATTACATTATGCTACATAATACGACTAGATTCCAAAGCTTTTACCTTTTCCTCTCTAAAATAAAAGGCATCTAGGTTTCAGGGTAAAATGTTCATGCTACTCTTTTTTAATTCCCTACTGTTCTCAAGATAAAGCAAAATAACCTCACAACTATATAGAAACTATCCAACATTCCACAACAAAATTTACTGTAAATACCCAATTTGGGTAAAGAATTTCTAATATCACTGTTTGATTTAATAACTACAGGATACTACTTCCTCTGCACAGATTTCCAAAATGTAAATAAACCTAGCATTCCAATATCAGCTGTTTGTTTACAAAAATATTTGACATTTTTGTTTCTCCTTCGTAGAATTAAGACTTATTTAGAATTGTACTTGCAGGGGGGAGCGCCTGGGTGGTTCAGTGGGTTGAGCCTCTGCCTTTGGCTTGGGTCATGATCTCAGGGTCCTGGGATCAAGCCCAGCATGGGGCTCTCTGCCTGGCAGGGAGGAGCCTGCTTCCTCCTCTCTCTCTGCCTGCCTCTCTGCCTACTTGTGATCTCTCTGTCAAATAAATAAATAAAATATTTTTAAAAATTTTTTTAAAAAGAATTGTACTTGCAGGGAAGGAATGGTTTGATATGTCTGCCATTTTATATAAAATCTGAATAATATCAGCTGAACACACACTTCATCCAAAAGTCAAGATGAAATGCAAAACTTCACCTATATTCTCAATGTTTTAAAAGCTATAACCAAAATGTTTCTATAGAACAACAACAAAAAATGAGATCTAGAAGGAAACCTGGCAATCAAGAACTAGATCACTTTACAAATGCTTAAACTAGAGTTCAAATAGGTTAAGTAACTGGCCCACACTAGATTTTAGTTGAGCCAGGATAAAAGTCAGGACAATGACTCTCAGTCTAGTTAGACTAATGGATACTCGAGCACAATGACCAATTTACAATTATAACACAGTACCTTTCCAGGGTTCCTCTGCAGCCAGTCCGCAGAACACATGGGCAGCTCCTCTCAGGATCATGTACAACCAATCCCTAATGTCCATGATTTCCCTCTCTGTTGTACAAAGGAGTCAGTGAGTCCAGAAACAAAATGAGAACTCTCTGGAGGATATAGGCAGGGAGAGGACTAGCTTCACCCAAGGATGGCTCTTCTGCGATAGGACTGAAGAAAAGTTAGGCACCTTCTCTAGCCTGGCATGTTGCCTGACATTTTCACCAGTAGAGAATATTTCTTTCTGACTAGAGGTCTCTTAAGTTTTGCTAGAATGTAGTCTGGTTTAAAATAACCTCATGCCAGAATGCACATGGGATGCCAGGTTAACGAGGTGGAACAGAATAGGAGGTAGTGCTGATGTACATCAGGCTTTAGTGTATGGAATATTTTAAATTGGCACTAGAGTAAACTTAGCTTTCCAAGAACAAACATGCTTTTTAAAAAGATTTTATTTATTTATCTGAGAGGGAGAGAGAACAGAGGAAGAGAGATAGGGACAAGCAAACTCCCCGCTGACTGTGGAGCCTGATGCAGGACTCAGTCCCAGGATCCTGGGATCATGACCTGAGCTAAAGACAGACACTTAACCAACTAAGCCACCCACGTGCCTCAGATAAAACATTCTTTTAATAATGAACCAGCCTTCCCCTGCTACATTCCCCACCAAGCATCCTTCATTCCAGCTACTCAGACTGCTTTTCATTCTGCAGAGTCTATATAGTCTTAGCTCCACACTTCAGTTCATGGCATGTTTTGCGAGAATGACTATCCCTTTATCCATATCCATTTACCAGAATTCACACTTGCAACAATATCCTTTTCTTTTTTTTTTCCCATATCGGTCTTCTTCCATATGTCTTTCCCAATCTCTAAATCTAACATAATCGCTAGGTTTTTCTTTGTGCCTCTATATTGCATTTAATGTTGCTTTTTGTTGGTTTGGTTTGGGTGGTGGTAAAAATTCCCACAGGAGAATTTCCCAATTAGACCATTCATGGCTGAATCTGATACCTCTTTCTAACCTGTCTGTAGCTAACACAGTGGTTGGCACATGGCGCACACTCAAAACACATTTTCTGAATTTAACCTAGTTAATGTACACATTAGAATTATAGAAGGCTTAGTATGATTAATTGCTGATGCAAATCTTAGCATTTCTGGTGCAGTAGCATTTCTACTTGCTCCTCCTCTTCTTCCTCTTCTCCTCTTTGAATCCTTGTTGTTGTTGCCATTAGTATTCTTATCATTATTATCTTGAACAAGAACTCAGAAATATATTTCCTGTAAGATGTGTCAACATATATGGACATACTTGGCTGCTGTATGAAGCCTATAGGTCTTGGCTCCATTTGGTACAGCACAAGATAGCATCTCTTCTCTTAAATCAACCGAAAGTCTGAGCAACAGAGAAAGCCTCTGGTCATGCTTCTTTTTTGCCATGGCACATATAAATTATCCCTGACCATTAAGGCATAAAATAAAGTAACCTTAAAAAATGCAGGAAGCTATAAATTACCCTGAAAATGTTTTAATCTCTCACTATCAGTTCTTCTTTGGATCACAATCAAAGTGTATCCCGTTTAAAGAAGCCCTTATGGGTTTCTTCTCCAGCAGAATGCCTTGCTTCAAATTAATGTCTGGGATGGAGGAAAAGCCATTTATGTTTTGTTATAACATCTCAAAGGATATATTTTATATTCCCAATTAAACTGTGGGCCCCTTGAATTCATGTTCTGTTTCCAAGTAAAAGAACTTTGAGAAACAATGACCATTTCACATACCAAATTTTTATCACAAAATATTATTGTGTAAAATTGTCTAAACAACCCTGCTGAAACAGCTGTTTGAACGTCTGGATGACTCCATTACCAAACAACTCTCTCCCTATGAGTACCCCCCCCACACACAAGAGGCATCTCTTACACCAAGGTCTTTGTGACAAGTGATGACAGTGGACACTCCGGTCTTCCAAGTCAACATCACTAGGGTTTCTTCATCACTGCAATGAACCAAGGGTTGCCTCAGTAGAATCCTGTTTGAAACGTGCTGTTTATAAGAATAAAATGCATTTGTCCACAAAGAAAGCAAAATATTCAGACAAAATTGGTAACTTACCCTGTTAACTCTATAATATATCAATATACATATGTGTATTTATAGACATTTATATATTTTTTTTCTGCATAGATCCACCTCCCCAAATTCAGACTATCCATCAGCAGCCTCTTAATTTCTTGCAACCTATATGTGAACTCCACCGTAAAATGAATGATCGCATTTATATTTGGGTTCATAAACTGTTCATAAAATATTTTTAGTGCCTTATAAAGTACTTGGCTTATGTTAATATAAAAGGGAGAAATGTAAGTTACACATCCTACTAAAATTCAGGTTTCAAAATTTTGCAAGTACATATGTTTCCCAAACTCATCAGAAGTGGGCCTGAAGCATTCTGAAGAAAGCAAAGAAGAGTTTCTAGGTCTACTTAGGTCTGTGTCCCCAGTACTTAGTCCAGTACTCAGCACACAGTTGGTATTCAATAAATATCTATAACCTAAATAAAGTAAAAATTAAATCATCTAGGAGGCAGTATGGTATGACGGGAAGAGCAAAATTTGGGTTCTAACTTCAATGTCTCCTGGATGCAAAGTTTGAGGCCCCTGCTGATGTTCCTCAGACCCCAAGCACAACACAAAAGTAATCCTCGGAGGCGCCTGGGTGACTCAGTTGGTTGGGCGACTGCCTTCGGCTCAGGTCATGATCCCGGAGAACCGGGATCGAGTCCCACATTGGGCTCCCTGCTCGGCAGGAAGCCTGCTTCTCCCTCTCTCACTCCCCCTGTTTGTGTTCCCTCTCTGGCTGTGTTTCTCTCTGTCAAATAAATAAAATCTTTAAAAAAAAAACAAAGTAATCCTCAAGGTGTAGTTGTGAGAATCAAATGAGGACACATGTGAATGTCTTCTTATAACAATAATACTATCATCTTTTCAGTGCCAACCATATGAAAAACAATTTCTATGATCTAAATTCTAATTCCCATAACAATTTTTTCCAGCAGGTACTAGTATCTCTGAATTTCAGTAAAAGATTATAAACCCAGCCTCCCTACTTCTGTTGGTTTCAATTTTTTACTTTACTATGTGGGAGTGGATCTTCCCTTGACCACACTGTAGCCACTCAGTCACAGGCAAACACCTGGAGAGAAAGTGGGTAAGCCAGATTTTGAAGTCTAATCAAAATGTGTGTGAAAGTGCTCTGGAAACATATGAAAGTGGAAGATACTATTATTAACATAACTTTATATCTGGTTCAGAGGAATCAGAATAGTCATTGCACACATTTCCTGATTCTAGAAGCCTTGTGTGATATTCAGGTTTTACTTACAACATGTCACAAAGCATGGCAGGACAATAAAGTGGTGGTAAGAAGCCCAAATAATATGAAATCACTCTCTCCAACAGTCCTGGGAATAAAGGAGAAAAGGAAACTCAAGAACTTGAAAACTGTGCCAGAAATTCCATTTTGGGAGGAGGATGTGGTCTTCAAAGCAGCTAGTGCCTCCCACTTCCCTGTGTTTTGATATACAGCCCATCACCAACTTTGGTGAAACTATTTCTCATCCTCTGCAACAACCTAAGGATCTGATCCCAACTACTTCTGGGGAAATGCCACATCTCCTAGGGCATGTGAGAAAAAAAACATTTCAGTTTTATGGCAGCATGAGCAAAAATGTCATCTAAAGGAGCCTGGATGAAAAAGAGAAGTAAAATATAAATGAACATTGCTTCTTCCTCAGTGGAGGAAAGAAGGAAAGAATTTAAGGCCAGATAAGGAACCCAAGCCAGAGATACTATAGCATTTTACAGCCTGAGGTCACCAGGAGGGGGACAGGAGGAGGCCAGCATACAGGAGTAGAGCAAGGGCTGCTAGGCCAAGAAATGTAGGGGAAATGTGTGGAGTTAGTCCTTGGAGGCTGCAGGGTGAGAACAGGGAAAGAGAAATGGGGAGGCAGCCAGTGAAGGTGTTTGGGGCTGCTTGAGAATATCAAATTTCTTTCTGAGAATAATGGGTCAACAGGCATAGTGACAGATTCTAAATCAAGAATAAACTAAAAACACTAGGATAGCCCAGAGGGAGATTGCTACCAAGAGTCTTCCCTCTCCAGGCAAGATAGGTTAGTTATGTCAGATTGCTTCATCCCTGGAATGAAATACATGTGCAAACTCAGCAGATAAAAAACAAAGAATATAGTAATTCTAAATCTGCGAACTGACTGAAGAGTGGAAAAATGCAAATTTCAAGACTTGAAAATAGTGGAGGGATGACAAGAGTGGTTGTGAAATTGCAACTGAAGAGTTGTACCATTTATTTAGGGGTTGGTGAAAATTCCCAGAAGGGAACATGTGGCAAAGTTGGCTGTGATGAGTCAGAACTGTACTCACCAATCTCCATGAGCATAAGAGGAATTCAAAAAATTCCAGGAGAAAGCATAATGAGGTTCAAACTGGGACCAGGGGACTCCATCAGACTCACATCTTTCTCTAAACATTCAAGTCATGGAAAGCTTTTGAGTCTGTTTTTCTCATCTACCTGAGAAAGCTGAATTGTAGCATGGCAGTTTTGCTCTTAGGTTGAAAAGAATCAATATTTCTTTCCCGTCTCCAGCTCCTAAAAATCAGCAAGTCTCTCCAGTACTTTCAGCGACAAATTCTAGGATATCTGTTGCTTACTTTCTAACTTGCCAGCTTATTAAAATGGGCACTCTCTTCTCAAAGAGAAGTCTGTATCTCGTTCTCACTTCTGGTGCCTCAGTCAGAAATCCCCAAGCCACAAGCCCATACAGAGATGCAGAATAAGGGCTGCCAGGCTGCGTGCTGGTAGTTTTGAGCATGTCAATCCCAGAGTTGTAAAGACAGCTAGTTTCCTGAGGACTATAATAATTATAATCAAAATCCTGATAAACTAGTATGTATTGAGTGTAAATGTCATTCTAACATATTACTACATCTTCCCTCACAACAATCCTATGAGGTACATAAATATAATCATTACCCATACTTCACAAATGAAGAAGCTGAAGCACAGAGAAAGTCGAAAATCTGGCCAAGGTCACATAACAAGATTTGCACTCAAGCAGATTGACTCAATGCTGTCAACTATGGTGTGATAACTTACTGATGTCCAAGTGCCAAAAAAAAAAAAAAAAAGTGCTCAGCACTTTGGAATGGAATGTACTCTATACTACTGAAAGCAAAATTTCACTTGATTTTGTAGGCATTTTTCTCTGAGCTCCCATAGTATTATACATTCATCTACATTAGCCCATAGCACACTATTACAGTTGTTTGCTTAAACATCTGTGCCTCTGCTTAGCATATGAGTGGCTTAAAAACAGTGACTGTATTTTGTCCAGCATCCTCTATGTCTAGCATAAGACTGGAATATCATTGGTACACTATAAATTTTGTTAAAGGAGTGAATAAATTAAAGTCAAATTATTTTTTCATTCTTTCATTATTCTTTTTGTAAATTTACTATGGGCCTATTATGCACCAGATCTCATGCTAAGCACTGTGAACAACAAAATGAACTGGTCATAGTTCCTGCCTTCAATATGTTCTCAATCTAATCGGAAAGCCAGATGAATAAATGGAAAATTTCAATAGAGAATAAAACATTCTTTGACAGAATGAAGTATGTGGTATTACAGGAACATAAAGAAATAGCACAAATCTAGCCTGAGGTTGTCGGTCAGTGCTCCCTAAAAGAGGTTTTGAAACACCCTCTTGGAGTTAGCTAGGCACTAAGGAAGCATGGACACAGGCCATTAAAAACATGAGAGTATCTGGGTACTTTCTTGTGGTTGGATGTCAATGTAGTACAGATTATGAGAAGTCCATTGGGAAAGAACACTGAAAATGCAACTAGAGGTAATGTTTAAAGAGCAAAAAAAAAAAAAAAAAAGGTTAAACACTGAATTTCCTCTCCAAAGATCATGAGGAGTCATGGGTATGCAACAAGCAAGCAATAGAGTAGTACTAAAAAAGAGATTAGCTCCACTTCAGGTGAGTCATCAACCAGAAAGGTGGCATGAAGATGTTGGGAGAAAAAGAAAGCACAGGCAGGGCCTGCCAGGAATGGACAGTAGGTTACAGCTCAACTGTTAGATGTGAAAAAGCTGACCAACAGAAGGTCGCACGGAGTGGCCAAGCAGAACAGTACTGGAGGGACAGAACGGCACTCAAATCTCATGCCTTGATGATGTGCTTGTATAAACTCGGGCAACTTACGTAAATGCTTTCTGCCTTAGTTTCTCTTTCTATACCCTGAGAATAAAATCACTAACCATGTAAGATTGATCTAAAGATTAAAGGGGGTAACATGTAAAATCCTCAACTGGAAAGGAAGGTAAGGGTTTCTCTGTATTGTGATGACAAGATTTAGCCAAAAGCACAGACATTATACAGAAAATCTTTACCTTCCTCCACATCTGAGCATTTTACAAGTTATTTGCTCTTCATTCCAATCTTACATGTTGTTGTTGTCAGAGAACTCAGGATACAACCAAGAGGGGCACTCTTAAGTTTTTCAGAAGTATTTTTTTCTCTGTACTTACCAGGTTCTTAGCCATTACTCATGTCACCTTCAACATCTTTAACCCTCCACTCTACCATTTCCTAAATCCTATGCTATTTAGGGTTTCATCCCTGTTATTACCAACATTAGCTGCCCCATTCAAACTGCTCTTTGCTTGGTATGAAACTCCTTTCTTGGATCCAAACACTGATGTTCTTTGAGAGCCTCAGCTGGTTAGGAGACCCATGACCCACCTACATGCACATCAAGATATAGATCATCACTCAGGACTTATACCAAAGTTAGGATTCTCACTTCAAGCAGGCTATTGCCAATCATGTGGATGAATTGTACAGCTATCAACCATACTAGCAAGAAAAATTCAGAAGTATCAGTCCTATTAAATCACCATTCCTTGGAACACTTACCCCAGGACATCACTATATATATTTTTTAATGCTTTTATTTCAATTGCTCTAAAGATAACAAGGAACCTGAGTGGTCCTATTGTTTCCTCACTCTGGGTGATGAGTTAATCTGTCTCAGGTCACACAATCACTTATATTTACCCTTTGGCACATAGTGTGCCAAATGGTGAGCTAGCATGTAGTCGTACCCCTGGCTTAGAGGCCTGCAAGGAGGAAAGTCTCCACTTCTCTCAAATCTTCTCAGGAAAGTGACCTTGACTTCCCATGAATGATGACTGGGAAGAGAGGAGCACTTGGGCAAGGAGATGATTGGATTCCAGTCTGTGGCATCCAATCAAGGGCATTTCCTTTAGTCAGGCCTACAACCAGCAAACTTTGTACCCAGAATACTGACTCTGTACACAGTAAGTTCTAAAGATGCATACATATAATAGGAGAAATCCCAGCACTTAGAGAAAACACAGACATTTTTATAAAATGCAGTTTAAAATGCTAAAAGGTACTATAATAAAAGAATGTTCAAACATTACAGAAACACCAAGAGGAGTGCAAGTATAATACAGCTAATAACTTCCTTAAATAACAAATTATCATACTGAATGTTTTATTCCATTATCTTATTTAATTATTATAAAAATATTATTATATGGACACTATTGTTATCCTCATTTTACATATAAAGAAATTGAGGCTCAGAGCTTGAAACTGTACCTTAACCATGCACTGAAGGAAAGACTGAAGTACAGATTGTTGAATCCATGCAACACCTCAATGGATCTTGGGAAGGATCCAGCACTACCTCATGTACACACAATCATCTAAATCTCCAAAGAGCCAGAATAGAACCTAGCAGATTCAGAGATTAGTTTTCCATCCCATGTCCCCAAATACTTCAGATGACTATGATTTGAGAAATCCCAGACTCTAGAGAGATCCTCTTCAAAATGAATTCCTACTTCTATCTTCTCCCTTTTGATGTCTACCGCCTTGGTTCATGAACTCATTTGCTTTTGCCTGAATTACTGAAGCAGTCTTTTCAGGAGCCTGATTGACTCTACTCAGTTGTTTTACTTTTTAAATATTTTACTGAAGTATAATGTACATGTAACAAAATATAATAACAAGTACAAAATTTAAGTATTTAGTTTGATGATCATTGACAATTGTATATATCCTTCTAACTAAAGCCCAAAACAGTGTGCAAAATATATTTGTCTTTACCTTAGGTTTTTAACAGTTTGACTATGCGATGCCTAGGTATGGTTTTTGTTTTTGTTCTGTTTGGTATTCAAAGATCTTCTTGGATATGTGGGTTGATACCTTTCATCACTTTCAGACAATTCTTAACAGTTATACCTCCAATCATTTTCCTTTTCTACCTCACTTCCCTCTTCTGGCACTTTAACCACACCTATTCTATGTCATTTGTTATTATCTCATCAATTCTAGATACCTACCATAAACCACTTCTTCAATCATTTTTCTCTTCATGGTTCAGTTTGGATGGCTTCTATTGGTCTGTCTTCAAGTTTACTACTCTTTTTATTCTACTGAACTTCATCTATTATTAAGGCCAGTGAATAAATTATTCAATTCTGGTATGCTATTTCTAGTATTTTCCTTTTTTTAAAAAATAATTTCTGTAATTTCCACTAAGATTTCCACATAAACATGCCTGATGTTCCCTTTTTCCTCTAGATCTCTAAATATATTTATCATAGCTCATCTAAAGACATTTTATAGAGAGCCTGGGTGGCTCAGTTGGTTAAGCAACTGCCTTCCTTCGACTCAGGTCATGATCCCAGAGACCCGGGATTGAGCCCTGCATCAGGCTTCCTGCTGAGCAGGAAGCCTGCTTCTCCCTCTTTCAATCCCCCTACTTGTGTTCCCTCTCTAGCTGTGTTTCTCTCTGTCAAATAAATAAAATATTTTTTTAAAAAAGGCATTTTATGACAATCCATTCAGGTCATCTATGATTTTTCTTTTGATTATGGGGTCGTATTTCCATGTTTCTTTGCATTTTGTATAACCTTTTTATTGTATGGTACAAATTGTGACAATAGGAGTTGGGGTAAATAATATTTACCCCAGAAAAGTGTATACTCTTCTTCTAACATAAGCCTGTTTATGTGAGAGAAGAGGTGGAATCCATCTAAACTGGGTTTTGTTACAGATCTGGTTAGACAGTTTACCACTAGCTTTGGGATGATCCGAGGCCAAGACCAGCACTTTCTCTTCAAAGTAACTTGGGATCTGAGCAGGGCAAGACTCAGGGGGATGCATTAAGCCCACTAGCCCAGCCTATGGATTTCTAAACCAGGGAGCTCTCACCCTATTTTACATCTCAGTCCAGCCTTCTAAGTCACTGAGGAGTCATTTTGCATTCTGGGCTTCTCTGGGTTTTGGTGCCTCAGCATATCCCCTCTTCCCTGCTTCCCTTCCCTCAGTCTTCAGTGGTTTTGGTGCCTCAGCATATCCCCTCTTCCCTGCTTCCCTTCCCTCAGTCTTCTGCAGTGCTTTCAAGGAAAACCTGTTGCACAACAAAAACATTTCTCTCCGCTCCCCTGTTCTACCCATAGTTTTCTGCAAGCCCCTGGTTTTCAGTAAGTGAAAGCTCTGTGTGCTCTGGATGAATCTCATAGCTCTACTTATCCCTTGTCTTCCATAAATTTTGCATATGAGGGGATCCTGGGTGGCTCAGAGGGTTAAGCCTCTGCCTTTCGCCTCAGACCATGATCTCAGGGTCCTGGGATTGAGTCTCACATGGAGCTCTCTTCTTGGTGGGGAGCCTTGTTCCCCTCTCTTTCTCTGTCTACCTCTCTGCCTATCTGTGATCTCTCTCTGTCAAATAAATAAATAAAATCTTTTAAAAAAAATTTGCAGGGGCGCCTGGGTGGCTCAGTTGGTTAAGCGACTGCCTTCGGCTCAGGACATGATCCCTGAGACCCGGGATCCAGTCCACATCAAGCTCCCCGCTAGGCGGGAAGCCTGCTTCTCCCTCTCTCACTCCCCCTGCTGTGTTCCCTCTGTGGCTGTGTTTCTCTCTGTCAAATAAATAAAATGTTTAAAAAAAAAATTTGCATATGAGGAATGAATGTTGTGCCTCAGAGGCATCTTATACAGTTCTTCTGCCCTGCCCTTCGTCTTCAGCCTACCATGTATACTCATGAATACCTTCAGCCTACCATGAATACCCATGAGAAAATGTTGGTGGATGGATAGAGATTTATTTTGTAATTAGGGATCCTCAGTATTCAAATCCTTCTCCACCCATATGTAGCTATTAGGAGTTCATTAAAATTTCAGGTTGTTTATCTTTACTCCTATATATGGTATTTTCATGGCTCCTTGTTCTACCAAGTTGAAAGCCACCACAAGTCCCTTCTTTTCTAGGAAAGGCTTGCCTTTTTCTGGAATTCAGCTCATTTAAGTTTCTTGCATCCTTAACTCTTTTCTGGGTTTTAAAATGGCTATGATGTTGTGGCTTACCTGGCTTTTTTCTAATTGTTAGGGTAAAAGTGGTCATCTCATACAAATTTCTGCATCCTAACCAAAATTGAAAGTCTCCTCCTTTAATATTTGACTCCTCAAACTCATCATCCATACATCCCCAGAAGTGATCTTTTAAAATATCTTATCATGTTATATCCTGATTAACATCTCAATGGCTCCTTATTGCTCATATCCTTCTTAGCATGGTTGGCAAGACCTTCCACCTTCCATAAATGAGATTTTGCTCCTCTTTCAGCTTCATTTACTGACTTTCATTTGCAGCCCAATACTACTGAACTATTTAGAGTTCATTTATTCACCATGCTGTTTCTAAGCTTGGAATATCTTTTCCATCATATTTTGCACTGGGTTAACTCTTAATTATTGTTTAATACTCAGATCAGGCATCACCTTTACCAGGAAAACCTCCTGGCACACTACCTCCTCTTTCCCCCCTCCCCCTCCAAAAAGTTTAGATGTACCTCTTCTGTGCTTTCACAACTATAGCCCCATGTATATACTGCAGCCATAATATCTAGTATGGATTCATCTGATTATGTTCTACTAGAAGAGACTTCTATTTAGCCACAGGACTGACTTCTAGTATGTGTTCCACATATAATAATTTCATTGCATACTTACTGAAATAGTGAATGAAAAGAAGGAGAAACATATTTATTTACTTGACAGAGAGAAACACAGCCAGAGAGGGAACACAAGCAAGGGGAGTGAGAGAGGGAGAATGTGGGACTCGATCCCAGGTCTCTGGGATCATGACCTGAGCTGAAGGCAGTTGCTTAACCAACTGAGCCACCCATAGTATTTAAAGTAACTTCTACTTATAATCCAGAAAGGAATTAAGAATATTGAATATTATGAGTTCTGGGTTAGGCCACTGATTTGACAAGATGCAATTAAAAATAGACAAGCTTAGGAGTCAAAAATTAAATTAAACATTATCCAATGACATTTTTCCCTATGGAAAAAAATCCATGGTCTGGTCTTGGATTTCCCTTTCCTCAGAAGTCTACCCTCCTAGTCCACCATGGGCTCATTCACCAGTCATACTAAGTCACTTTTCATTGTTTTCATGTTTATCTGGGTTGACTTTACATCATATGCTCTCATTTTTCAGGCTTTTTCTTCACCTAACAAACAATTATGTTTCAAGATCACCCCTCTCAAGTATTACTTCCTCTGACTGCCATCTTCTAAGTACCATCTATTGTCCACTCAACTGATATCATTTTACTATAGATATCTGAATGTTAAAATAGAAATTTCAGCTCAGATCTTGAAACAATAGATTTTAGACATTAAGTGGAAAAAATATAATGGACAGAAGTGGTGGGAAAAGTCTTTCTTCCTTAAGGTGGGAAAAGTCTTTCTGGAAGGGTCACATTTAACCTTAAACCAGAATTTTTTTTTAAAAAAAAGCATTATGGTGAAAAAATATGGAAGAAATAATTCTAGGCAAAAGAATCAAGTGTCAAAAATAGGCTTGGTGAATGTGAGGAATAGAAAGAACAAAATGATACAAGATGAGATCAAAGGGAATTGCTAGGTCATAAAGAACTATTTTAAATAGCAAGGAGATAGAATTTTATTCAAATGCTTTTGGATGCCATTGAAAGGTTTAAATAGGAATATAAAATATGCTCAAACTTAGTGCTAATCAGAGAAATGTGTGTTAAAACAAGATCCCATTTTATAACCTTCAGATTGACAAATGTTAATAATTTGGACAATACTTGGGTGCCTGGGTGGCTCAGTTTGTTAAGTGCCTGAGTTCAGCTCAGGTCATGATCTCAGGGTCTTGATATCCAGCCCCACGTGGGCTCCATGCTCAGTGGGGAATCTGCTTGTATCCTCTCTCTCTGTGTCCCTCCCCTGACCTATGCTCACACACTCTCTCTCTCTCTCAAATAAATAAAATATTTAAAAAGAATAAGTTGGACAATGCCAAGAATAAGTGAATAGATAGAATTTATAAAGAATAGAAATATAAATTATTACAAATTATTACCTTGTGGAGACATTTGTCAACTCCTGTGAAGTTAATGACATATACACCCAGGAATTCTACTTCTAGCGTATGAAACAGAACAATGGTTTTCAAATTGAGGGTATTGACCCATTAATAGAACATAATATCAATGCCGTAGATAAGGAGTAACACTTCTGTAAATTAGAATTACATAGCATGGTGTAACACAGTATGGCAAAGAATAGTAAATAATTAAATTATCAGAAAGTAATCAAGGTTAAGTATTACTTTATGAAATTTCAATTTCAATCACATAAATACATAGAAATACAAAAGACAAAGGTTATAATGTAAAAAGTATATCTTACTACACTAAAAAATGTTTTAAAAATCACCACCCTAGAGAAATTCTTGCACATGTGCACAGGAAGCTTTCCCAAAAAGGTCAGTTACAATATTTTTTAATATTAGTGAAAAATTGAAAACAATTTCAATGTTGACCAACACAGAAAGGAATAAATATACTTGTGATACAACCATATATTGTAATACTATACAGAAGTGAAACTTAAAAACTAGACCCAAGTAGGTGAATCTCAAAAACAAATCTGAGAGAAAAACCATTTGATTCAAATAACGCAATATAGTTCATACAGTAAAAAATGTGGAAAAAATAATTCTGTAACTTCTTTAGCAATACATATAGCAAAAACATCAATGCATTCATGGAAATGACATTCACCAAAGTGAAAATAATGTTTACCTTTGAGAGAAAAAAAGAAAGGGTTGATGGGCAGGGCATTCAAGAAGCTTTCCTTCACCTTCCTTGTTCAGTTCTAAAATTGGGTGACACATACATAATTCTCCATTATATTATTCCCCACAATTTTTGTATGTTCAAAATATTTCATAATAAAAAAATAATTCTGCTTGCCATGTGGGGAATATGTGGAGATGAAAGTAATGAAAGCAATAGCCCACAAGAGGTGTTGGCAGTGGTCTAGAAGAGAAAAAATGGAGATGCAGCATTCATAAAGTCAGTATTCAAGATAGGGAGAAGAAATGTTGGAAATATTGTAGAGGTGGAATGAAAGGCCTTGGTTGTGAATTAGATGGGAAAGGGAGCGGTGAGAAAAAAGATAAAAATTAAGATTGCTTCCTGGTTTTCACCTTCAGTAACTGTTGGGATGGTGTTATTAGCAGAGGGAAACAGAGAGAAACAGATTTGGAAGGAAAAGTTGGAAAGTTTAGTTTGGATTTGTCCAGTCTGAATTATCTATTCAGAATTCAGCAGAGATGTCAAATAATAATTGAATATAGGAGTTTACTTTTTTATCTTTTATTTTTTTTTAAGATTTTATTTATTTGACAGAGAGAAGCACAGCTAGAGAGGGAACACAAGCAGGAGGAGTGAGAGAGGAGAAGCAGGCTTCCCGATGAGCAGGGAGCCCGATGAGGGGCTCAATCCCGAGACTCCGGGATCATGACCTGAGCCGAAGGCAGAGGCTTAACGACTGAGCCACCCTGGCGCCCCTGAACATAGAAGTTTAGAAGCCAGGAAGTTACAAGGTTCTGCTCTTTAGTATGCATCAGTATGCTTGAGGCACTAGGTTCTTCCACTTGTAGGAAGACATTCCATGCACTTTGCAATTTGTTATTGCCTTGAACCTTAGGATTAAAAATTGCCTTTTATCTTTAGTCTTTCATCTCAAAGCTTCCAGACATACCTGAAGAATTTACCCACTGATAAACCCTCTACTTCTAAAGGAGTCCCGCAGTCAACAGCAACACTGAGCTAAACAGCCACTACTGGGCCCTCCTTCATTGTCACAAACATTTATGGAGCATGAACATATTCTGTACACAACACTCTGCAGGATTCCTTTGGGAATGAAGTTTTATCCCAAAACATCACTGCCCTGAGGACATGAAATAGAATGGAATCAAGAAGATACACATAACAATCATCTCACAACACCCAACTTTCCTTAATTATTTTGGAGTGCCTAGTATGTATCAGGAATACCCTAGATCTGGGGATTATAACAGTAGGCTTGCCATTTATGCTAGTTAGAGCCAAAAAGCAAATGAAAATAAAGTTACATCTCAAATAGCAATGGAAAGTAAATAAAAATAAGGTGTGTAATAATTAAAATAACAGAATATCCTCTGGCCTAAGAGTCAGCCAGCACTCTTTTTTTTGTAAAGGTTCAGATAATAAATATTTTAGGCTTAACAAGGTATAGAGTGTCTGTTGCAACTACTCAATTATTCCAGAGTACCACAAAAGCAGCCACAGACAACATGGAAAAACAAACAAACAAACATGGCTGTGTGCCAAAAATATATATTTTATGGACACTGAAATTTGAATTTCATGTCACTTGCACACTCACAAAACACTAATCTTTTGATTTTTTTTTGCAACTATTTAAAATGTAAAAACTGCTCATCAGTCACAGACCATACAGAAATAGGAGGTAGGCTGGATTTAACCATGGGCCATTGGTTGCATATCCTTGCTCTAGATCAACTTCACAATTCCATCTCAGCCATAAGGGTAAATTAGATTATTTGCAGGGCCCACTGCAAAATTAAAGTGTGTGGAGATCAAACATTATTCAGAATTTCAGGACAACTATGGCAGAGCATTAAAACAAGTGTGAGGCTCTTCTGAGTATGGAGCCCTGTGTGAAGATACAGCTCACATGCCCTTCATGAAGCTGGGCTATCATGTATTCATATCTGAACTGCATTTATATTTTACTGAGTATAAATTGACTCTCACAGACAGTATTTTAATTATGTGCCCCTAGCATCAAGTACTTATTTCAATTCTGTACCGCTGAAACCTAACAAAGTACCTGGCATCGAGCAGGTGTTCAAAACAGTAGGATGAGGGCAGAATGCAGGAATGACTACAGTTGAAAGTTCTGTATATTTTGTTTCTTGAACTACACAGGAAAATTATATGCTAGTCACCAAATGTTATAGCTTCCTTCAAAACCCACCCAGAGGTCTAGAGATATGCATTTCTGGAATTTGAGTTATAAAATTCACTTGATTTTTCCTTGCAACATTGAGCTCTCTTTCCCTGGCTTCATCTCATCTCTTCCCTCACCTGGGACCTCACTCTCCAGGAAGAAACGTCCACTTCAGTTTCAAATGTGCCAAGTTCTCTCAGCTCCTGGAGATTTTGCCTGTTACTTCCTCTTCCTGGAAAGGCTTTTACCATCTCCCCTTGGATAAGCCTCAGTTTCCTTCACAGCTTTATTTGTCATCTCGTTCCAGAAGCCTGTCTTCTCACACTGTTCCCTACAAGGTGCACTGGTGCCACTCCTGGCGTTTCCCAGACTTCCTGTCCCTGAGTCAGAGGGCTAATTTGAGACTTCTTCCCAGGCTCCTGCAAAAGAGTTGCGCCAGCCTGTCAGAGGCAGGGATCATAGGGCACTCACCTTTGTCTTCTAAGCACTTGGCACACAATAGGTGTTCAATGAATGTTTGATAAGTCAATGAATGAATGAGTGCATTGAAAAGCAGCCTCATCTGCCTAGGCCATTTATTCATTTCTTTATTTTTTTAAGACTTTACTTATTCATTTGATACACACAGAGAGAAAGAACACAAGCAAGAGGAGTGGAAAGAAGAGGGAGAAGGAGAAGCAGGCTCCTTGTGGAGCAGGGAACCCGATTTGCAGCTGGATTCCAGGACCCTGGGATCATGACCTGAACGGAAGGCAGACACTTAACCAACTGAGCCACTTAGGCACCCCTGCCTAGGTCTTTTAAAGGCTTATTTGCCTTGGGAAATCAGAACTAAAACAACAGCCGGAAGGCCTTCCCAGCTCCAAGAACAACAGCTCACAAAGCTCACAAAACTCTGGCACAGTATGCCCTCTGAGGAGTGTGGCCCACTGAGGATGGAGAAGGCAGCTGTGGTCATCCAGTGGTCGCTATTACAGTTCTCAGCAAAGCCTCAGCAAGTCTGAAGGAAAAGTTCTGCATTCGTCTTCCTCTTGTTTCATCACTGATTCATTCATGCAGCAAATATTTATTAGTTCCCAGGCACTTTTCTAGCATGGGGAACTGTCAGTGAACCGAAAAAAGCCCCCTTTCTCATTAAGCTGACTCTCTAGTGGTGAAAATAAACAATAAACAAATGAACACGCAATAAACGTCAGATGATAATAAGAGTTATGAAACACAAGAAAAGCACAGTGAAAGGCTTGGGCGTGGGTGGGGCCAGTCCAACTGAGGGTAGGCAGGAAAGGCTGCTCTGATTAGGTGACAGCTGAGCAGGGACCCAAAGTGAGTGTGGGAGTGTGTAAGCAGCAGTCCCTGAGTGGTGGAGGGAAGGGTGCCAGACCCTGGTGCGGGAAGGAACAGCAAATGGTCAGTGTGTCTGGAGTGTGAGAGGAAAGGGACCAGAGACAGTGAGAAAAAATCAGTCAAAATCTAGTCAAGGCAAGATCAGGAGACTTTCAAAGGCCATGGTGAGGACTTTGGAATTATTCTTCATTTATTCAACTGTATTATCTTACTTTTTAAAACAATGATAATAATAATAAACCAGAGTAGATTTGGAGAACCTCCTGATTCCAGACATATTTTCCAAATCTCCATAATTTTTAAATTTAATTTATTTATGTAAGATTTTATTTATTCATTTGAGAAAGAGAGAAAGAGGCTGAGAGAAAGAGCATGAGCAGGGCCAAGGGAGAGGGACAAGGAGACTTCTGCTGAGCAGGGCTCAATCCGAGGATCATGGGATCATGATCTAAGCCAGAGGCAGATGCCCACCCAACTGATCCACAAAGGCATACCAATATTTTCATAATTTTTAAAGTGCCACTATGAGCCAAGTAGAAGAAAACATTCAGTTTTACTCAGGATTCTCCTGGAGAACCTCAGCTAAGAACTCACAAATAAATTCTTGGCATACCTTCAAGTAGCACCCATAATAGAGCTCATTATCATCTAGATATTCATGCAAATGGTCAAATCACAACCTTCAAAAATTTACTTCCATAGAATATATTTCAGATATTAACTAATCTTTTTTTTAAGATTTTTTTT
This sequence comes from Spilogale gracilis, assembly GCA_004023965.1. NCBI lineage: Eukaryota > Metazoa > Chordata > Mammalia > Carnivora > Mephitidae > Spilogale > Spilogale gracilis. Next base: position 105,064 of record PITA01003910.1, read on the forward strand.
TTTTTTTTAGATTTTATTTATTTGACAGAGAGAGGCACACAGAGAGAGGGAACACAAGCAAGGGGAGTGAGAGATGGAAAAGCAAGCTTCCCGCCAAGCAGGGAGTCCCACACAAGGCTTGATCCCAGGACCCTGGGATCATGACCTGAACTGAGGGCAAACGCTTAACGACTGAGCCACCCAGGTGCCCCAAGATTTTTTTATTTATTTGAGAAAGAAAGCAAAAGTCAGAGACAATGAGTGGCAAGGAGAGGCAGAGGGAGAGGGAAAAGCAGACTTCCCGCTGAGCAGAGAGCCAGATACAAGACCAGGCAGAATGCCTGGACCCTGGCATCATGACCTGAGCTGAAGGCAGATGCTACCCTAGGCACCCCTCAGTCTTTTTGGTGACCAGCATTAAGGAAACCTCCTAGGAAAAATCTTGCTGCTCATTGTTGTTGCTGAAATGACTAACATTTATATTGTACCTTTAAGTAATTCTGTATTCAAATGTTCATCGTGCTAAGAATCCAACCTCTGTCTCATTGTGTTGTCATGAGACCTGAAACAAATCACAAAGGGCATCTCTCATTCTGTAAATGGAAGCTCTGGGTTCAAATCCCAGCTCTACGACTTCCCTGCTTTGTATTCTCAGGCAAGTGTCCTAATCTTTCCTTTTCAGTTGTGTCCTCTAGAGAGTAAGAATGCTGGTAAAAGCACCCACTTTCCTGGGTGACTGGGAAGGTTTAACGTGCCCAGACCGTAATAGGCATTACATCATTAATGTTTATAATAACATATGATTGTATATTGGGTTCTGAAAATACTATTTTTATACAAATTAAAAAGAATTCAATCATTTATTTTCAAATTTAATTCTACTTTTAAAACTTCCCAATTTCCAAACGCCAAAGCCAATATAATCATCAACTTCTCTAGGAGACTGGAATAGTTTTAGAATGAATAAAAACTAAGTACTTTTAAATCAATAATTTTATAATTTCAGTGATTAATCAAGGCATTTGCATCCTCTTTAGTCCATATAATTTAATGGGATGGTGGTTGGGTGGAGAGTTTAGAATCTGTTTCTGTGTGTCCATATGCCCCATATTCCTCTAAGGAGGAAGGGGATAAGGGAAGTGCTGAACTGTGTAATCATAGGAGATCCATCACAGTTCCAAAATGTGACAGTTGCAAAATCTGAGATCCTATGGTTACCTTTTTTCCCCTATACCTTTTCAAACTCATAGAGGCTCAAAAACAGATTCTTAAAAATATAGTTAAAAAATTAATTTTAACCCATTTGATATTTCTTCCTTACATAGTGATCTAAGCAGAGGTTGGGACACAGAGACTTTTTAAATCAGTGCAAGAGACATTACAAAAGCTTAGTAGAGTAGTTGCAATGAAAACCATATAGTCCACAAAGTCTAATATACTATCTGGCTCTATATAGAAAGAGTTTTCCAATCTCAGTTCTAAAATAGTGCCTGGTATATAGTAGGTACTTAAGAAATTTGCTGGATGGATGGATGGATGGATGGATGGATGGATGGATAAACGAATTTAACTTTCATGACAACTTAATTTCATAAAAGTTTTAAATGGCAGTGCTGCGGTTTGAACTGAGTTCAGTGACTCCAAAGTTGTCTATTCCACTGTATCGTATTTCCTTCCTAACATAATTTCCATATGTTTAGCACTTTACCATTTAAAAGACATGGTTATTCTACTCTTATTTGGCAGTAGAGACAACCTCCTCAGAAATTTTGCCATTATCATCCCATTTTTTTTTAGATGGGGAATCAGACTCAGAAAGGCAAAGTAATTTGTCCAGAACATTCAGCTAGTAGAAGGAGTCTGGACTGGGGACCAGGACTCCCCTTTGCCTTTACGATGTTTAAAAGTCTTTTTATCTTCATTTATCATCTGTGTTTCTGAAGAGTGTGAACTTATTTATATTTATATCCTCAGTGCCTAGTTTGAGCATAGTTTGAGACTCATGGTGAACATCCCATACAGAGCTGGTGAATGAATGGTGATAACTCAACCATGCAACATTAACATGTGTTGTGACATAAGGACAATCAGAGTGAAGTTCATTGGCCAGGCTCAAAACCTGGCTGTGTTTTAGGTCACAAATTCTGACCTTCATAAGCTCTTCTCCCTAATTCCATGCTTATTACTTATATAAGACAAAAACCTAAGTAAGGAGATTTCTTTCCAATTCAAAAATACTCAAATCTAACATAACTCTCCTTACTAAGATCAAATGACTTCCCTTGGGGGTGCACATGTATCATCTACTTCCTTTTTAAAATCTACACACCAGTAGATATACACTGTTCTTAAATTATGCTGCGCCTTCCTTAGAGAAGCATGAGACATTTTTTAAACATTCGGATGATGGCAAGGGATGAAATGTTTGTGTACTTTTCCTTTTGACAACTATCATAGAGTTTATGGGAAATATGATTAATAGTATAAAAATTGTTTCTATCTTTGGCTAACCAGTATCCGGTAATGAATCAACTCATCACAACTGAAGATAATGTGTACTCTGTTCAAATTTCTTAAATATGACACGAATGCAAGTGGAAATATTCCAAAATATGAAATATTTACACAGCAATGAAAACAGTTAAGACACAATAGGCATGTAGGAACATTGTTCTGGATAGAAAGACAGACAAAAGAAATGTGTGCTGACAGATGAACAGATATATGGACCTTTTATAAGGGCCTAGGACGTCTCTCAGGATAGGCATGTCTTCGTTAGGAGTTAGTGATTCAGAGCTCTTTCTATTTCTGAGATGCAGCAGTCACAGGATATTTGTTTCCAGTTTGGAGTTATAGGATAAGAGCTAAAGTGAGAAATAGCTGCTCTAGACATTGGTCAAGAATCATTGGTCAAGAATCATTTAGTGCATTTCTTCCAATCTCTCAAACCCTCTTTCCTTCTCCAACCCTTCCCCCATCATCCTGTTCCTCTGCCTCTTATTTCCTTCTCTTCTTTCTCCTCCCTCCTCTTCCTCTTTCTTCTCTCTCTTTCATTATCTCTACCTCTATGTCTCTCCTTCTCCTCCTCCTACTCTTCCTCCTTCCTCTCCTTCTTCTCCTCCCCCTGCCCCTATCCCTCTCTTTCTGTCTCATTTTCCCTGAACTTGTAACTTCAATGACTCAGGGTGGAAAATTGTATTATTAGCACATAATATTCAGGGATTCTCTTAAAGTATTGTCAAACAAAGAAGAAATTAATGGCCAAATACACGCCAAATTTCTACATCTCCATTATTAACATATGAACAGTGTATTGTTATAGTAGCTAATCAAGTTAGACTCTGGGAACTGACTTCAAGATTCCACATTGAATTAATTTACAAAATTTGCACTGACCCAAGTTGCCCTTCAGTACATCCTTTCTTCCTTCTAGATTCCATTACTACTAAAATAATCAAACCAATATTTTATAATAGTAATCCTAATCCCTTAAGCACATGGCTAATATTAAGTAAACAGAAAGAGTATTTGTAAACAGATATCAGAAAGCTGTTATTTGTATAAAATTTAGCTCCAAATGATGATACATGGTCCCTGCTACATTATAGCTCATCTTTAAGAGGACAGAAATTATTGTAGAATTGCTCTGAGTTAAATAGAATAATTTATGTACCATGTATAATGTTTAGCTCAATGCCTGGTCCATATAAAATGCTTATTAAATATTACCCCCCATTATTTTATTAAGAGAAAAAAAATTAGCTCCAAAAATACTGGATAATCTTTGGCATAAGATAAGCTGTGGAGTTTATTATTTTTAAGTACCTTTTCATTTTGAAAGAGTATAGCCTACATTTGTAGGATCCCAGGTATCATTTGCCTTGAATTCGAGGATGGATTACTTAATATTTTTCCCACTGTTCTATGATTCAAGAAATTCTTAATAAGAGAGAAAATATACTACTATATTTAATTATCCAAATAAAAGATAAAAAAAATAAGACAGCATTTCTTTTTTTTGTTTTGTTTTTTTAAGATTTTTTATTTATTTGATAGAGAGAAACACAGCCAGAGAGGGAACACAAGCAGGGGGAGTGAGAGAGGGAGAAGATTTCCTGCCAAGCAGGGAGCCTGATGTGGGACTCGATCCCGGGTCTCCAGGATCATGACCTGAGCAGAAGGCAGTCGCTTAACCAACTGAGCCACCCAGGCATCCCAAGACAGCATTTCTTTTAATGGTATTTACCATTCTACTGTTAAAAAAAAAAAAAAAAAAAAAAAGGGCCCAAGGTGAAGTCATGTATGCTAAGGCAAGTCACCAAACCAGGATTTAGTACCTAACCTAACCTCCTCCAGAAATGTCCTCTGAAGGGGTCATTCAGGAATTTTCTGGTCAGCACCAATGAAGTAATCCATCATGTGGCCAGTCTCCATCCCCCCTGAAGGTTGATGAAGTAATCTACCTGATAAAACCCTCTGGCCTACCCCTAAGGGAAGGTGGCACTGCTTGAAACAATCCATTTCCTTTGATAATAACTCTTGCTCCACCCTCCTTATAAATACCTTCCATTTTTAAACTTCTTCTGTCTTTCCAAAAACTTTAAAAATAAATAAATATACACTTCTTCCAGTTCCCCTCTACTTTCTGGATGTGAACAGCCAGATTCCTAAGAGGCGTAAAGCCAATTAGATTTACTCAGTTGAATTTTTGCCGTTTTAACACTACAAAACCAGCTTATTCAGCCAAAGTCTTTCTTAACTGGTATACATCTGCATTCTCTTACCCTGATATCATTAGAGGGCTTTAAGCAGGAGAACTGACAAACAGGAACCCTCTTTAGCTTCAGGTTTAGTCAAACATTTAAAGTATTGCAATTACTGACATTAATCTCTTCAGTGAAACCTCCCTGGCCTAAAGACTAACTGCAGGATTTACACATATTTGCTTATCCAAAGGCAAGGGAAATGTAAGTGGCTTTTGGGTGACAAAAAGCACCTCTTCTTGTACTTTGTAAAATCCCATTGATGGCTCTATGCCAGGCACTCCACTAAGTATCTTACATATATTACCTCATTTAATCCTCCCAACCACTAAATCATTATGTTCATTATCCCCATTTTACTGATAAAGACACTAAGACTTTCAGAGTTTAGATTCCAGGGCACATAGCTAATAAACAGCAGATCAGGGTCTTAAATCCAGATCTGTTGGATTCTATAGTTTAAGTCTGCCACCCCCAACACACACATACACAATTCTTTATTGTCAATCATATTTAGTATATAAATAATTATAACACAAATTGCATATGCAATGTGTCTTTTTTATAATGTAGTTAAAATACTCTTTCCCCCAACATCAACCTTCCTCTTGAATTTATCAGAACCCTGAAGTAGAAACACTGAGCCTTGCATCAGGAGAAATAAGTTCTGGTCTTGAATTTACCACCAATTTGCTGTATGATTTTGGGAAATTTATGTCCCTCTTCAGGCTTTAGTGTTGAGATCTGCAAAGTAATGAAACTGAGTTATATTATCTCTAGAGTCACCCACAATTTTGAGATTCTGTGGACTATCCATTGATTGAGAAACTCTTGTCTTCATGAAAAGATACATTTCATTGCAACTGCAATGGTCATGATTTTTCAAATTAATGGAATTTTAAGAAATGAGCTTCATCTTTAAAAATTAAGTTATGGCTGAGAAGAGTAACCATCTGAACAGCCTAGCTATAAAGATGGGAAATGCCAGACATTGTGCTAAGTGTTTTCACTAACGCCATGTCAATTCTGAGATAGGTACCTTTACTTTCATTTTACAGAAAGGAAGATTAAGGCTACAAGAAGTAAAGTTTATGTCTAAAGGTTATGTAGTTAGTAAGTAGTACAGTAGTGACCTGGGCGCAGACCTCTTTCTGGAATCACAGACTGTCAGGGATGGAAGAGGTTTTGTAAATCACATAGCCTAATGTTCTGTCTAAAATTAAGTTAATACTGGTCTGCTTGATTCTGTAAATAACTTATGATCTTTTTAACTGGATATAGGTTTGAAATATATACTACCTCTCCTGTGGTTTAGATGAAGATAGAGGAGACAGGCATAAAACTCATTAAAGAAAAAAGTCAGAGCCAACGAAATAAAGGAAAACCTAAGTTTAACACGTGATTAGGAACTCAAGGCTTCAAACAGACTGACCTGGGTTCTATCTTGACTGATACTGCACGGATATGTGAAAAGGCAAAGCATTTACTTTAAACTCAGTAAGCCTCAGTGGTGTCCTCATCTGTGAAATAGGTACACAGTGTCTACGTCACAGCCTCACTATGGAGATTAAATGGAATACTACGTGTTAAACTGCTTAACAGAGCTCCAAGTACATAGAGAAAAGTGGTCCACTGTTCTTAGCTCTTTCTCAGTGAACTGAAGGAGATGACATGAAACTACCTCCCTTTCTTTTTTCTTTTTTTTTTTTTACTACCTCCCTTTCTTAGTTCTGACCTCTAGGGCTCCAGCCTTTCTCCCTCATCCTCCACTGCCATCATAAAGAAATTATATTTCACTGAAGACAAACTGTGTTCATGATTCAGTAATTGGCCTCAATGATTTAACTGGTCACTCCAGAACTGTGGAGCAGCGGCATTAACAACGAACTCTTTAAGGAAAGACAAACACATATACAAGCACCAACAACCCCACTGTAGAGCTTCAGCTCTCAACACAAATCTCTGCCTGCTTGACAACATCATCACAGACCAGGTAGAAACCTATGAAACCTTTCACCACAAGCTATTTGGCAAGAAGTAGGAACGTCAAAAGATGAGGAGGGAAGGCAAAGCCTGAGTAAGCACAGTACTTCAGACTCAGATATGAAGGAGATGGATGGTTAGTGATAGGGCTATGCCAGGGACGGGTGGCACGGATGATTTATCTTGCCTGAACTTGTCTAAAGCTTACTTGCAATTTTTACAGGACTTTCCTTAGAAAACATGAAGGTTCTCAGCCTAGTACCTGAAGGTCTTCCAAGGAACAATTAAAATAAATAGTTCTCGGCTACAGCAAGGTTGGCAAGGATTGAAATGACCAGCGAACAATAAGGGCAGTGGGCAGCAAATGGAAAAATGGCACAGAGACAGTAATCTCTAATGAGCGGAAACATGATAAGGGTGGGTACACGCACTAGGGGTGCTGACTTTTCCTCTCACTCCAGAAAGGGCTTCGTTATTTCCAGGTAGTCTCCTCCAACTTTCTCTCTGTCACCTTTCCTTTTATATGTCAAATTATGAGGCTCTTTGGATGACAGGATCACATCTTTCATCCTTGTGTATTTGACCATAAGAGCTCAGTATGCTTTTTGAATGAATGATTGAAATCACAGTAAACTTTAAGGTGTACAAGCACCTAGACTTTAGCAGCCTACGCTACATTTTCTGGCTCCTTAAACTCCATAATTAAGATGTTCTATAGTTTGGCATAGCTATGTCTTTTTTTTCTTACTAGGAGTATAAACAACTAAATAATGTGGTCATGAATCTTGTCTACTTGTGAAGGGTAGGAGGCTGTAGAAATAAGTTTTATGCTGCTAATGGTCTCGGTGTCCTTTGGCTCAATATCTAGTCCTTCTTAACATCACTACAAATTAATTCCATTAAAGTTTAAGAGGAAATAAGTGATCTTATGCCCCTTTCTATTAAAAGCTTCTGCTAAGACTTTGGGGAATATTTGGTTGACTATTTTTAAAACACAAAATATACATAAAACGATACAGATGTTTGTTGTTGATTTTTTTTAAAGATTTTATTTATTTGACAGAGAGAAACACAGCCAAAGAGGGAACACAAGCAGGGGAGAGAGGGAGAAGCAGGCTTCCCACTGAGCAGGGAGCCCAATGTGGGACTCGATCCCAGGTCTCCGGGATCATGACCTGAGCCAAAGGCAGATGCATAACGGACCAAGCCACCCAGGTATCCCAATATGTTTTTGGATATAGGAAATCATTCTAGCCTAAAAGTTAAAATGAAAACAAATGCTATGGGCAAGGTAGCATGGTTTATCAAAAAAGTTGTTGAATAGGAATTAAAGCATCAGAGTTCTGGTTATGTCTCAGCTTTAACTTGTCATGTGATATTGGACACACTGTTCACCTTTTCTGGACACCTCCTTCCCATTTGTAAGTTGAGATGGGTGAGTAACCTCAAAAGTTCTTCCCAGCCCTAAAACTGAAAGAGGTTGGTAATAAATTAATATGGAGCCAAATTTATACCACACATGTATATAGTGCTCCTAAATATGAAAGTATACAATGTGTGCTATTAAAACCTGCCACAACACAGCACGCCCGGATAGCTCAGTTGGTTAAGCGTCTGACTCGATTTTGGCTCACGTCATGATCTCAGTGTGTGAGATTGAGTCCAGTATCAGGCTCCACGCTCAGGTGAAATCTGCTTGAGATACTCTCCCTTCCATTCCCTCTGCCCCTCTCCCTGCTCACTTGGTCTCTCTGTCAAATAAATAAAACCTTTTTTAAAAAAATATTTTATTTATTTACTTGACAGAGAGAAACACAGTGAGAGGAAACACAATCAGGGGAGTGACAGAGGGAGAAGCAGGCTTCCCCCCAAGCAGGGAGCCTGATGTGGGGCTTGATCCCAGGACCCTGGGATCATGATTTGAGCCGAAGGCAGACGCTTAACAACTGAGCCACCAAGGCACCCAAATACATAAAATCTTAAAAGAAAAAAAGAGGGGCACCTGGGTGCCTCAATGGATTAAGTGTCTGCCTTTGACTCAGGTCATGATCCTGGGATCTTAGGATTGAGTCCCATGTGGGCTCCCTGATCAGTGGGGAGTCTGCTTCTCCTTTTGCCCCACCTCTGGCTCATGATCTCTCTTACTTTCTCTCTCTCAAATAAATAAATTCTTTTCTAAAAAAAGAAACAAAAATCGTTAAAATAAATAAATAAAATAAATAAAATAAAATAAGCCACCATCACAAAAAGAGATTTAACTTACATAGCTAGGCAAAGAAATGTCTAATAAAGTAACTTTATTAAGGATGAAAATGAAAATAAATTTGGATCTGAAGGAAATAAGTGAGGAAGGAAAAGATTTTGATGATTTTTCCAAAACTAACTTAAGTCAAGTTGTTCAATAAAATTTTGCAATATTTATTTAAGATAAAAACTATAGGATTGGAACAAATTGTTCCAATTTTAATATCAAATGAAGGATTAAAATGGAAATTAATGTACTTACTCCCACAAGATGAAAGAACTAAACAAAACCAATAATTTCAAGCAAAACAGTTGTAACTTACAGAAGTATTTTAGTTATTTGTAAGAAGCTAGTAACCATAATACATATATCAGAACTATTTCCTGGGACGCCTGGGTGGCTCAGTTGGTTAAGCAACTGCCTTCGGCTCAGGTCATGATCCTGGAGACCCGGGATCGAGTCCACATCAGGTTCCCTGCTCGGCGGGAAGCCTGCTTCTCCCTCTCTCACTCCCCCTGCTTGTGTTCCCTCTCTGTCTGTGTTTCTCTCTGTCAAATAAATAAAATCTTAAAAAAAAAAAAAGAACTATTTCCTATAAAGTAATCTGAAAAGATAAAATATGCTTGATTCCCAAAAAACAAGCCATATAAACATTTATTTCTACAACATTTTTATAAAATACACATTAAAGTGTTCTTGAATTGTCTTGAAAATCTATTAACTTTCACGTAACATTGAATCCATGGGAAAATTTTATAGTTTCAAAATAAAACAGAATTTAAAGTAGATTATCTGTTTATGGCCCATTATCTGATTAGGTATACTGTAAATATCAGAGAACAGTATCTTATATTCACTTAGGGCATACAAATCCCCCTATCTGTATCTGTTTAACTCCTTATGTCCCCAAGCCCACACTTCCTCCTTTACCTACAGGCATACCAGGTACAGTAGAAAACAGGAAAGAAAGGCTGCACATTCTGTTTGTTCACTTTTTTTATTCAAAAACCATTCCCTCAGGTCCTTTCTTGGCACTGACTCTGCACTGTCTTCCAAGTTCTGTCTGTTAGACTTGTTGCCCATTTTCATCCTTAAATTACCTGTTGAACTTGTCACTTACTACCACTTTCCTAAGTTCAACCTTGGTTTCTCTCAACACCACCACTCTTTTTATAATATGATTTCCTCTGGCCCCTTGGATGAGCATCTTTAAAGAATCCATATCACCTCAAGACCGCCTGCTCCAGCATATTCCACAGACCGGGCCACCATTAGCTCTGTCTAGCCCATCAAAGAAAACAAAACCAAAATTTTTACAATCTAATAGACAGGATTTATTAACTGGTTAAAATCACGAAATAAAAATATCTCATCACTGTCTGATTATTTTAAAGATTCACTGGCATATAAAAATAGAGTATATTCATTTGGTAGAATCAAAAATGATTGTTCACTTGGTCAACAAGTAATTATTAAGCACCTACTATATACCAAGCACTGAGTCAGGCATTGGGATACAGTAGTAAACGAGATAAATTCCATGACCATAGATACTTTAAAATCTAGCAGGTATGAACTTCGACCAGTAATTGTGAGATGAAGATTATTAAGTAGAAGTTAAATGCTATAGAAATGCATAAAAAGGAGGCCTGCTTACTTTGGGATGTCAAAGAAATATAGATGAAAAAGTGAGTAAGGGAAAGGACTTTATAAATTATTCTATCTAAATGTTCAATTACAAATAAATCCATTTCAAGCTGGAAAGAGAAAAGGACCAGTTTGCCCCGTGACTTAAAGGCTGAATATGTAGTGACAGACTCTACATATACTTCTTTATTTTGCTACCTATTCGCTAAATAGAACCTTCCAAAACAAGTATTGAGTTAAAAAGACAATAGAGAGAGGGGTGCTGTAGGTAAGAAATCAAAATTACTATGGTAAATAAGTATGTGAGGAAAATTTAATTCAAGTCAATGAAAATATTATAAGTAAAAGTAGACAGCATGGAGTAAAACAAATGTTAGTATACACTGACATCACAAGTATTCCCTTTGACAGTTTAAATTCATCTTATCTTTAAAGGTCCAGATACTTTTTCTGTTCTTCTAGAAGCCCTATCTGGCCACAGGCTGGTCCTCAGAACTCCCAGCACACTTGACTTTCTGTACCACTCTTATGGCATTAATATTTATTGCATTGCCATCTTTTTATTTTCATACTGTTTTAAGCTTGAATACAGAAGAAGCTGCATATCAAAGTCTTATGCATAGCCTTTAGTGCTGAGTAGTAATCAAGGAATCATATCATATTATGGTAAGCAGAAGTCTAAGATGGCCTCCAATATTCAAATCGTGGAATATACACCATGTGTAATTCCCTCCCCTTGAGTTTGGGCCGGACTTCCGCATATGATGGATTCCAAAGGTGAAGGGAGTTTTATAGATATAATTAAGGACCTTAACCAGTTGACTATGAATCAAAATCAAGATTATACTAGGTGTGTCTGATCAAATCTGACCAGCTCTTTAAACAAGACTATAACGTTCAAAGTCTCTTGTGCTTCATTTCATAAAAAGTAGGTGTTGTTTTAAGCCACTAAGTTTGCATGAATTATTACATAGCAATAGAAAACTAATTCAGTGTTATAATGTCTGTGCTCGTTGTGCATACCTGTGCACAATGGTGTGGAAAGAGAAAAGCTGGTTCCTCTAAGCAAACTGGGACAAATAGTATATTAGTATTAGTCAGCTTGGGCTGCCAAGAGGAAATACAGTAGACGAGATGTCTTAAAAAATAGGAATCTATTTTCTCACAGGTCCAGTGGTTGGAAGTCTAAGATCAAGCTTTTCTGGTGGGGTTGGTTCCTGGTGAGGGTTCTCTCCTAGGTTTGCGGATGGCCTCCTTCTCCTTGTGTCCTCTCTTGGCCTTCCCTGTGCGCAGGTGAGCGTCTCTCCATCATCTTTTTTTTTTTTTTAAGATTTTATTCATTTATTTGACAGAGAGAAACATAGCTAGAGAGGGAACACAAGCAGAGGGACTGAAAGAGGGAGAAGCAGGCTTCCCACGGAGCAGGGAGCCCGATGTGGGGCTCGATCCCAGGTCTCCAGGATCATGACCTGAGCCGAAAGCAGTTGCTTAACCAACTGAGCCACCCAGGCGCCCTATCTCCATCGTCTTAAAAAAATTCCAGTCCTATCAGATTAGTCCCCCCCCTTATAACCTCATCTAATGTTAATTATCTCTTGAAAGGCCCAGTCTCCAAACCTTCACAAAGACAACAAAGACTTTAACTTATTAATTGGGGGGGGAGGGATGGAGGGCGGGGACACACAGTTCAGTCCATAACAAAGAGGTAATGCAAATGGACAGCAGAGGTACCAGTGAGTGGCAGTGGGAAAAGGGACACAGCCCAGAAAAAGTATAAAGGTATAAAGGCGTGATGTTTACTTGAATGCTGAAGATACAGGAGCAACCCAAGCTGAAGCAAAGTTTTCTGTCTTGGAGAGATCCACCAAAAGGGATGTAACTGACATAAAGGAAATCATTATTCCTTTGAAGACTGTAACCCTTTTGTTTTGATTTTGTAGGGAATAATCCTAAAAAGAAGGACAAAAACAGGGCAATGACTTTTGTTGAAATTAAGGAATCAGCAAGTTAGACAAACAGTTGTATCTACTAGACAAGAAATACAGTCTAAAAAAGTAAATATAAAGTTCACCTTTTAGCCAAAAAATTGATTGATGTACAAATAGTTACAGAAAATCTTAACTGAAATCAATGAAGAACTTATGGATTTTTTCTATCTTTTAAAATTAAGTTCTATTTTGTTTCATTTCCCAATAAAGAATCAACCTATTTTAGGGACACCTCAGTGGCTCAGTTGGTTAAGCATCTGCCTTCAGCTCAGGTCATGATCCTGGGGTTCTGGGATTGAGCCCCAGGTTGGGCTCCCTGCTTGTGGTGAGTCTGCGTCTCCCTCTCCCTCTATACCTCCCCCTGCTTGTGCTCTCATTCTCTCTCTCTCAAAAAATAAAATATTTTAAAAATCAACTTATTTTATATTGTTCAGTCCAGTTATCTGTGAAAAAGTGACCAAACACAAATTTTCAAAGCTGGAAATATTTCATATAGCAGTTCTAAAGCATGTTTTATAAAACATAAATCTCATTAAGCAATCGATTACAGAGTTTTGTGGAAATAAAAAATGTACATCTAGGGGTGCCTGGGTGGTGCAGTCAGTTAAATGTCTGATTCTTGGTTTTAGCCCAAGTCATGATCTCAGGGTCTTGATATCAAGCTCTGCAATGAGCTTGCAATCAGGGCACAGTCTACTAAAATTTCTCTCTTCCTCTCCCTCTGATATTCCCTCCTCTTTCTTCTCTTTCTCTCTCTCTAAAATAAATATTTTTGAAAATGTACATGTAAGTCACTACCTGAGAGCTATAATGCCCATTATCTTATGAAAGTTTCTGAAATCAATGAAGATAGTCTAGATAAGTGGTTTCCAAATTTGGTTGTAGCATCTCTGAGAGAGATTTACAAAGACACAGATAAAAAGGGATCACCCCGAGGTTAACTGAGTCCGATCATGGTGCTGGGCCTAGATGCTTCTAATTTAAATTGTCCTCAGATAAATCTGATTCATGGCTACAGTGTTGGTCTGGAACAGGTTAGTAAGACATTTATGTTAATCTTATGCTTTGTCCTTCTGTCATCGTGAACAATTAAGTAATTCCAATTACATGTTGCTATTAGCCTCATAAGGAAGGAAAATAAGATTTTTTAAAGTTAAGAAGGCCCTTCTTATTTAATCGTACAAATGATGTAACCCAATCCAAGGCCATTCAACTCCAAAGTGTGTTCTTTAAGCTTCCTTCCAGTCTTTGAGAAACCTCATCTTTCACTCAGAAATCTGGCTGCATTCAATGAATATTTTATTAGTAACTACACATTTAGGCACAGTCTCTGTCTCTAAGAAGCTTAAACATTGGTTCAGGGAAGGAGATGTATTGAACAAGGACAGAAATACAGGGAAAGAGGACAAAAACTAGTATGACTATGATAAAAGCAGTAAATAATTTGGAAGAGTTTCTAATAAAATGCCTGGGCAGAAGGCTGGGAATAAGGCTAAGGAGTAGGACAGGGACAAGGTCTTAGTATATCTGAATGAGGGAGAAGATAGGGAATGGCTTCATGGAGAAAGAGAAGAGGTATTTGACCTGGTTCTTTTTTTTTTTTTTTAAAGATTTTATTTATTTGACAGAGAGAAACACAGAGAGGGAACACAAGCAGGGGGGGGTGAGAGAGGGAGAAGCAGGCTTCCCGCCGAGCAGGGAGCCCGATGTGGGGCTCGATCCCGGGTCTCCGGGACCATGACCTGAGCCGAAGGCAGTGGCTTAACCAACTGAGCCACCCAGGCGCCCCTGACCTGGTTCTTATAGGAAAACCCTTCCTACCACTTACAGAAGAGGGAGCAGTATAAGTAAAGCACCTTCTCTTCATCTTCCAAGGATGTGCCCTCCAGCAGCATGGCCCACCCTCTGAAGGACTGACCTGGGAAGGCTCCCCAAAGAGGTCACAGAAAAATGCTTGGAACATTTTAGATGGAGAATTCTGGAGTCCTAGTTACTTGGAGCATGGAGGAATATAGAAAAAGCTAATGTGTAGGCTCAAGAAGGACATAGGCCTTTTGGCCTTAATGATTTTGTACCTTATAATGAGAAACAGGGCTAAGGAAGGCCAAAGTGGGCTCCCTAAAGGCCAGGCTGTCCAGAAAGTAGAAGTCACACATCAGATAGCATTCAGAAGACAGTGCTGGAGGAGGAAGGGAGAAGCAGCGAGAAAGGAGAGTTATTGGCAAAAGGAATTAACCAAAATGCTAAAAGAGAATTAGCAAAGCAGATGGTCATGGAGTGAGTATTCAAACTATATTAGAAGCAGAAGATATCCATTGTTCTTGCTTCCAAGAGGGTCTTCCCTCTTATTCTCCTCCTAAAAACCTTAACTATTAAAAGTTTTATTCTGTCCTCACAAAATTTGCATGTTCTTTTTTGTTGTTGTTGTTGAAGTTCTAACCCCTAGCACCTCAGATTGTGGTTTAGTTGGAAACAGGATCATTTCAGATGTAATTGGTTAAAATGAGATCATACTGGAGTAAAGTTAGCCTCTAACCCAATATGGCTGGCATCCCTTGGACACAGAGGCATGTGCACAGAGAAAACATGACACAAGGATGAAAGCAGAGATTGGAAAGATGTTTCTACAAGGCTAAGAAGGCCATAGATTGCCGGCAAACCCGCAGAAGCTAGGCAAGGGAAGTAGAAGAGACTCCCTCACAGCCCTGAGAAGGCACCAACCCTGCCAACATGTTGATCTCAGGCTTTTAGTCTCCAGAACTGTGAGATAATAAATAATTTCTGTTGTTTAAGCCACTGAGTTTGTGGCATCTTGTTAGAGCAGCCCTAGTAAACTAATACACTACTATGCCCTAGTAAACTAATATACACATCTATGTGGATGTCACCTCCTCTTGGAAGCTTTTCTCCTGTAGCTGCTCCTAAATCTTAATCCCACCTTCTCTCCTTTGGCCCCTGAGAGCATGGTCCCCTTAGAACAGGTACTTCACTTACTTGTGCTATAGTCACGTGTAGCACTGTCTTCTCTCTCTGATGAACTGGAAGCTCTGGTCCAATTCATCACTGAATTCCTGAAACTTAGCACAGTGCTTGGTGCAATATAGGCACTCAACCCATGTTTGTTGGATAGAAATAACTAAAGGAAAAATTTGTAAAAAAAAAAACTTGGAAAAAACAAAGCCTATAGGAAAATGCTCATCATGGTCAGTACTACATAAAAATCATTTTTCTTTCAGATGAAAAGCTACCTTCAGTCTCATTATTTGGCACTTAATTTGAAGCAGGCATTGTGATAGCCCCCAACAATGTAAAGATAAATCAGATATAGCTCACACTTAAAAGAACTTACAGACTGCTAAAGGACATATTCATGTAAACAGTAGCATTGTAATGTGGTAACAAGTAGCACAGGGTTAATTTATGGGAATTGCAAAGCAGAAATGTCCGACCCATCTGAGGGTCAGGATAAGGGGGAGACAGGAAAGCACTGGATGGTCAGGGATAGTGACAGCTGAGCTGGAACCAGGACTGGGCCTCCTCACTATTTTGGAGGTGACTGTGAACACACAGGATTAGATGGTGGACTTAGTGCTCCCAGCAATGTTTATTTCAACAATTCAGGATTTCATTGAATAGCAGATGACTGAGCATGAATTTATAGAGAAAGGATCAGTACGTGGCACCTTGAAAAAACAGCTACTTCCTATAGTCTGTGGTTACCTCTAACAGGAAAGAGATCTGAAAAGATAGGAGGGATGGTTGCCATGAGTTTGCCAGAGACCAGAATGCAAGTCAAGAAAGTGCAAGACAGAAGACTAGGTGCTGCCACTGAGAAAAGTTGCCATTCTTAAGAAAGGGTTCCTCAGGGACTGAGCCTGGGTTGCTCAGTGGGTTAAGGCTCTGCCTTCGGCTCAGGTCATGATCTCAGGGTCCTGGGATCAAGGCCCACATCGGGCTCTCTGCTTGGCGGGGAGCCTGCTTCCTCCTCTCTCTCTGCCTGACTTTCTGCCTACTTGTGATCTCTCTCTCTCTCAAATAAATAAATAAAATCTTTAAAAAAAAAGAAAAGAAACGAAAAGAAAGAAAGAAAAGAAAGGGTTCCTTAGAACACATTGCTCTGCAGTTTCCTGACATTCAAAAATGACATTCTTTATCTCATGCTTGCAATCTTGGAAGCTACCCCATTTAGCAGATAATCACACTGTAAAGCAATGGCCTCTCTTTTGCCTCTATTCCACTGTATTAGTTTGATAGTGGAGCTATAACAAAGTACCACAGACCAGGAACTTAAACCAGAAATTTATTTTCTCACAGTTTCAGAGTCTGGAAGTCCAAGAGCAAGGTGTTGGCAGCATTGGCTCCTTTTGAGGCCCCTCTCCTTGGCTTGTAGATGGCGTTTCTCCTGTGTCTTCACATTGTCTTCCCTCTAGGTCTGTCTGTGTCCTAATCTGTTCTTCTCACAAGGACACTGGTTATATTGGGCTAGGATCCAACTACATGATCTCATATTATATTAATAACCTTTCTAAAGGCCCTATCCCCAATATAACCCCCATCTCAGATTCTGCGGTGTTAGAGGTAAGGACTTCAATGTATGAATGGAGAAGGGAACATGATTCAGCCTATATATAGCATCCACTGAAAGATTGAAAGGGGCACTTTTGTTCTGTGTTAGACTAAGTTTGCTGTTCAAGAGGAATTTCAGAATTCTGAGTGGGGAAAATTATCTCCGTGAGGTGTGCTGGCATCCCTTTGGAGGAGATAAATGTTTTCTCAGAAAACTAATGGAGCCTGGAAGGACCAGTCCTAAAGAAGGCAGAGCTAGACTGATGAAAGTTTGAGGAGCAAGGTCTCCCACTATGAGTCCTAAAAGCTATAGACTATTTAGCAAGACAGAAAACACATTGCATGGAGCACTGGGTGTGGGGCATAAACAATGAATCTTGGAACACTGAAAAAATAAAATAAAATTAACAACAAAGGGAGAGAAAACACATGACCACTACCAAGAAGCATTTCTAGATAAGCATTTCCAATAAACTGGTAAATAGATTTCAAGAAGAAAAATCTGAGTATCCAGGTCTCCAGTAATGTGTTGTGATTACATTTCATATTCTTAATAAATATTTACTTTTATACCTAATTTTGTATTCACAATTTTGTATTCTTTCTCTCAAGTTCAGCTTCGCCCTCAAAATTAGATCTGCCCCATAGAATAAGATGAAACAGATGAAATTCTTTCCCATAGTTTGGGCATTGAAATGTCCACAAATTTAGGGTGGATAGAGCTCCAGAGTTGAGATGATGTTAGGTATGCTGTCTACTAAGGAGAGGCAGGAGAGGGTTGGGAAGTGAAAAACTCAGGCAAAATGTGTTTTATCTCCAGAAGTCAACAACAGTAAGGTAGAGCAGACAGAACCTATATATTGGTGGTGTCTATTCTTCATCAAACTTACCTAGTGTCTTTGCAATGGAAATTTTTAGACCCCCTCTGTGTCTTTGCAATGGAAATTTTTAGTGTGAATATCAGGCCCAAACTACATACTTTAAAAAAAAAAAAAAAGACAGAGGGGAAAAAAAAAAGCTTTCACTGGAAAATAGTTTAGAAAGTCTATATATTGGCTCTAGAATTATTTTTTTTTAAAGATTTTATTTATTTATTTGGCAGAGAGAAACACAGCCAGAGAGGGAACACAAGCAGGGGGAGTGAGAGAGGGAGAAGCAGGCTTCCCGACGAAGCAGGAAGCCCAATGTGGGGCTCCATCCCGGGTCTCCAGGATCATGACCTGAGCCGAAGGCAGTCTCTTAACCAACTAAGCCACCCAGGCGCCCCTCTAGAATTATTTTTAACAAGAACTAAGAGACTCCTTTTCCCAGCAACTGAATTCCCACCTCACCCAAAACAACCTTTGTAAATCAGACCAAGTGACACACAGAGGACCATACAACTCAGAGCAGAGCTGCGTGGCCCATACTAGTGAATAATCCCAGCTGCACAATCTGCACCATGCCAACTGCCAGGCTTAGAGGCCCCAAACCATAAGACCTATGCAAAGGAAGCTCTACTGCCTTACAAGGCTACTGGAATGAAAAATCTCATCCTTCTTATATTATTTTGTTTCTAAATGCCAGTCCCTCTAACTATGACTCCATTATTCCTGGACAATGAGCTTACATTTGGAGATTTAATTTATAATAATTATATCTCACCGCTCAGTTTCAGTTTTGAGACTAGCTGAGAGTCAAACATAACTGTCAGAGAGATGAAAACCAAACATCGAATGTATTACTTAAAGTAACTAGATAGGAGGAGGTGAATGAGATGGACAGTCATGGTGAACTATCAAATATATCCTCCAAACTTCATTTTACCCACAAGCAGAGTGGATAACTATAGACATGCCCAGCCAACCAAGCTGTCCTGGTAATCTGACCACACAGCAAAGACCCAGAGAGACTCTCCTTGTAGGTGGCTACATCTGAAAGAAATTGAATCTAGAAGGAGCTGAACCAAACTGCCTGTTTCCAAACTCACCCATTAGATAAGTTATGTCTATCCCCATGAGAAGTGAGTGGAGACAGGAGGGCAAAAAAGCCCAGCTCTGGACAGAAAAATGAGTAGAGGGAGTGGAAGCTTCCATCATACGGTATGGGCAACAAATATCTCATGTCTAAAAAAGAGTTTGATCTTTAGATCAAGTAACTGAACATTCAAAAATATATCAAAAGAAAATAATCAGTGATACAA
Organism: Spilogale gracilis; assembly: GCA_004023965.1. Taxonomy (NCBI): domain Eukaryota; kingdom Metazoa; phylum Chordata; class Mammalia; order Carnivora; family Mephitidae; genus Spilogale; species Spilogale gracilis. The sequence goes on from PITA01003910.1 coordinate 124,417, forward strand.
AGAGTTATGTACCAATATCCTCATTTTAACATTAGAGCAGGACAAAAGTCAAAACAATAAGGGAAAAGAATAGTATGTGTTTACTGAAATGTTTTCTATATGTTTTTAATAAAATGAAAGACATACGTGTTGTAATGGTAAATTTTTTAAAAAGCAACAAAATTATATTGTAACATAATCTCAATGATTTTTTAAAAGTGTTTCCACAAAAAATACAAAATGGATAAGAAACATGACATAGGTGTATTTTTCATATATTATTACATATTTTTCAAATGTTTTACAAAGACCAAATATTACTAATATAATCAGAACAAGATTATTTCTTCAGAGGTGCCTGGGTGGCTCAGTTGTTAAACATCTGCCTTCGGCTCAGGTCATGAGCCCTGGTTCCTGGGATCAAGTCCCGCACCAAGCTCCCTGCTCAGCAGGAAGCCTGCTTCTCCCTTTCTCAGTCCCTCTGCTTGTGTTTCCTCTCTAGCTGTGTTTCTCTTTGTCAAATAAGTAAATAAAAATCTTAAAAAAAAGAGATTATTTCTTCAATTTGTCCAGTGTATCCAATCCACAATGTTTACTATGTATATAAATTTCATAAAATAAAAAGGAATTTCATATTTAAGCTTCACTCTTCAATCATGGGTTATACAAAAAGAAATCTAAACTTGTATAGCACACTACTAAATAGACAACAAATATCAACAAAAAGCCAAAAAAAAAAAAAAAAAAAAAAAAAAAAAAAAAAAAAAAAAAAAAAAAAAAAAAAAAAAAAAAAAAAAAAAAAAAAACCAGCAAAACAACAAAAAGAACAAAATATCCTCATACTTCTACAATATGAAATAGAAAAACATGCATATATATATACATATATATTCTTTTTTTTTTAAGATTCTTATTTATTTATTTGACAGAGAGAAACACAGCTAGAGAGGGAACCCAAGTGGAGGAAATGAGAGAGGAGAAGCAGGCTTCCCACTGATCAGGGAGTCCGATGTGGGGCTCAATCCCAGGACTCTGGGATCATGACCTGAGCCAAAGCAACTGAGCTACCCAGGCGTCCCTAGAAAACAGGTATTTTATCCTCCTGTTGTAATCTACCTAAAAAGATGAGAATAGATATCTAATTTACCCACTAATTCTAGCAAAACTAATCAATAATCAAATAAATTACTGTTTGTGAGCAAAAGCAATATTAACATTTTTAAAGATTTGATTTGATTTGATTTATTTTGAGAGAGTGTGAATGGGAGGAGCAGAGGAAGAGGAAAACAGAGACCCTCCAACAGACTCCGGGCTGAGTACAGACCAATGCAGGGCTCAATCCCACAACCGCAAGATCATGACCTGACCTGAAATCCTGAGTCACATGCTGAAACTGACTGAGCCACCCAAGAGCCCCTCAACATTTATTTATTTATTTATTTACTTACTTACTTATTTTTTTCATTTAAATTCAATTAATTAACATATAGTATATTATTAGTTTCAGAGGTAGAATTCAGTGATTCATCAGTCTTATACACCATCCAGTGCTCATTACATCACATGCCCTCCTTAATGTCCATCACCCAGTTACCCCAACCCCCACCTCTCTCCCCTCTAGGAACCCTCAGTTTATTTCCTATGATTAAGAATCTCTATGGCTTGCCTCCCTCTCTGATTTTGTCTTGTTTTATTTTTCCCTTAACATTTAATTATACATGATTAGGGTTGCCAGATAAAATCAAGTTTGCACAATCAAATTTGAATTTCAAATAAATAACTTTTTTATTATAAGCATGTCCTTTGCAATATTTGAGAGTCCATGCAATATTTGGAACATACTTACACTAAGAAATTATTCATTATTTATCTAGAATAACAATTTAATTGGCCACCCTGAATTGTTATTTGCTCAATCTGGCAATGTTGTCCATGAAGTCATTTCAGAAAGCCACGTTCTCTCCCCTAAATATCCATTACTCTATTTCCAGCAGGGGCTAGAACAATTGAACTAACCAGAAAGCACTCATCAAACAAAAACTAGAGCTTTCTAATTCAGAGGGAAACACTCCTAGGAAGTACACCTGAACGGATTCCATGCTTGTAAAACTTGCTGTGTATTCTGTACTATAATTGCCTTTGCAAACTTCTCTCCATTCCCACTCCTGTTGCAAGTCCCAGATAAAACAAGAGCAGCGGGGAGTCCAAGTGCCGTCATTTTCCAACCAAATACTAAATGGAATACGTAGAGGCCAGCAATCCCTCCCCACCTGAGAGCTACCCCCCTGCACTGGGGCTCCATGGAACGGCTGCAGGAGGGTGGCCTGCACCAGCAGTGGTTCCTCTGCAAAGCACAGACATCAGAGAAGCCAGAGATGGCCAGGGCAGTATCTGTCATCACTGCAAGAAACAAGGAAGATGTTGTCTGGCTTCCTTCTTACTCCAGAGATGGTTATCAAATATTGTGATCACAGTAAAATGGAGACTGAATAAGGACAGGAAGGGCACTTGGACAACCTATGTATTCTTACCATGTGGCCCTTACTCCATTGTATGAACAAATACAGATATGGAGCCAAAGATGCAGTTATTCACACCCTCCCTATCTTACATATAGATAAGAACTCAATCTCCAAGAAGACTTTGGTAGTCAGATGGCCCTCTGGATCCTTTATTAAGTGCTGACCCCAAGCCCCAAAAGATTTCTACCCATTGTTTGGTGCATTACTTCCAGGAAAGTTGTTTTAGAGGAAGATCAGCAACAATACTGAACTCTGAGAACCACATCAGCAGGAGTAGGAAGGAATCCAGCAGAGGGCCTCCAAATAGGACTAGTTCCACTGTCAAAGCTTTTAACCAGATGACCCACCACCCCAACAACTGCAGGGTCCTCCCTGGATAATCTTCCCTCTCCTCGATTCCCTGAGACCTGCCCCCTCCCAGCAAGGAGGTTTTATAGCCTAGCATAGAAAGTAAGAGGTAGGTGACTACACAGAAGCCTGGTTAACTCCTGCTGTTCAATCACAAAAACGTCCCTAAGACTCAAGCTAATAAGTTATACATTTATCACCCTGCAATTACACATTTCTTTACTCTGCAAGTGTCCTGTTCACCTATGATTGTCCAGTACACAAAGTGAGGATAAGCACCAATGCCCAATAGTTTGAAATCTGTACTATTAGCCCAACGCTGATTGGATGCAAACCAAGAAATAAAAATCATGCTTTTTGTATTCTAATTCTTGTAACATAAGTATCATTTGCTTTCCAAACTATTTGCACATACGTGTGTTAATTTCACATTTTGCCACAAAGCCAACGTTATCTTCATTTGTGCATAGCATATTTTCTTTTAGCTCTTTCTTCTGTAATACTATACACTTTAGTTATATATCATTTGCCTTAAGACCCTGTGAAAACCCTGTTTCCAGTCCTCTTCAACCCATCTGGCTTCTCAGTTGAAATGTTCTTACCTATCCAGGTTGTCTCCTAATGTCCTGTGGCTGGAAGTGTCCATTCAGCCAGTCCTATAGCATACCCAAAGAAGCAGAATGCTGAAGGAAATCATCCTTGCCATTTAGAATAAGTTCTAGTCTTATCTTTTCAATCTTTTGGCATCATTCCATAAAGGGCAATAACCAGCTGGCTTAGAAAATCCTTAAGACATTGAAAGGACACTGACATTGGAGACACTGAAATAAGACCTTGAAGTGTTCTCAACAGGACACTTCTAATAAGCATTTGCAAATCAGTCCTGCTCTTAAAGAACCTAAATGACCAGGCTCTCCATTGACAGAGGCACCCACCAGTTTGCTTCTTCCTCTCTGAATCATGTGAGTGTGAGGGGGCAAAGAATCTTTAATTCATCTTGGTTATCAGCCTGAAATGTGAATGGACAGCATCTAAAGTAAGATGACTCTATCAGGCTGCTTTCCCTTCACAGAAATGAAAGTGGGGTTAATCTATAAATCTGTTATCAGGAAAATAAAATTTGATTGACTTGCATCATGAAAGGACTACCTCCTTCCTTCAGTACAGTGTTGGGGTGGGAGTTGGTCAAGAGAGAAAAAGCCTGGTTGAGTCCCTGGCTTCTACTTCCCAGAAGGACTGAAAGGGACTTTGCCTAGAATGCATATCAGCTTTCTCATGTACAACACGGGAATGAAACCCTGCCTATCTCTTAGGCCCACTGTAGGAAAGGAGGGAGACCATGTGAGAAAAAATATTGTATGAATATAATGACCCCAATAACTACAAGTTCACAACATTTGAGCTCTAGCTACAGAGCAGAGTCAGTCTCTAAGGATTCACCTCAAAGCAAGGGCAGAGATGGTGACTTGGAAATAATGCTTTTATTTTAATCTAAGTGTTTTAAATAATGTATTTCTGCACCAAACAGATATGTTACTCTGGAGAAAAACAAACAAACAAGCAAACAAACAAACAAACAAACCCCAGCAGCTAGCATTTTCAGTTTGTGTATTTTATGCCACTCCTACAAAATAACACAGCCCTTCTCTCCATAAAAGCCTTTCCTGATCAATAATGTGTTTGATCTCAACGTTAAAGAAGTATTTAAATTAGCATATGATTCTCAAGTTCCTTCTCCCAGAGAAGTTCCACAGAGTAACCTTTTAAATATTGCTTTTGTCTGGGGCAAATCAACTTGAGATGCCAGAAATACATTACCACAGAGCTGCACTATAAAACAATGCCATCAAAACAACATGGTGAAAACCAGAGCAGTTTTATTAGTAACAGCAGAACCTAATTTCATGGGTTTTAATTTACCATTTTTACATTTTACTATGACATTATCCAGATATAAATTGTTATGATGAGAAGCTATTCACTAGGGACAAAAAAATTACAACTCTGCTTTAAAAAAAAAAGACTTTGCATATATCAGTGAAGGACACACCAATAAAGATTGGTCTGGAACATTTCTCTTTATGACGATGGACTTATCAGTAATAGTTACTGCCGCAGAGGTGGAAATTACATAATTGCGAGAAACTGTAGATATTTAACTTGGCAAGAACCTTAGGTTTATCTGATTTATTTTTCTAAGAATTGGGCCCCCTGGATATTTAGAAATGTTTAATGAAAGAACAGTAGAATATAAATGAAACAAGCAAAAATCCTCTTTTCAAAGGCTTCATTTAACTCCATCGTCACTGTTGTGATAACACAAATAAACTAAAGACAAACCTTTGGTGATGGCATTGGGGAAAAGCACTGCTCTAAATTAAAACATTATGAGCTACTAACATCTGGACAGTCTCTCCCTCTTCATGATTATTCTCGTCCATTGTCTGCCTACTATTTATCAGTGGACACTGTATAATGTGACTTTGAGCTTTGGAAGACATGCACAATACTGAGCACAAAACACGATGGGGCCACCTTCAAGTGCAGGCATGTTCTGACCTCTGCACTTGGGAAAGAGGCCATCCCTTGAAGAGAGAGACAGAGACTTAGAGACAGAGAAAGAGAGACATGGAAAGGCAAAGGCGAGTGTTTTGTTAACCCCAGGCTGTTCTCCTCCTTTGGATCTCCAGTGACTGGCCAAAGCTTGTTACAAAGCTAATTCTCCAGAGTGCTTTGCTGTAGAATTGAAGCAAAATGAATTCACATTGTGAGATCAGGCTCGGCAGTGAATGGGTTAAGCAGACCCTAACGGAAGGAAGGGAAAGCTATCCACTTCAGAAGTTAGTAATCTATCCTTCTTTTCTTTGGAAACATTTATTGAGGATCATGATGAAGCAGGATGGTATTATGCATCAGAATACAAAAATATAATCAAAGCATTGTAGGAGAGATAACATATAAATGACAATTAAAGTGTTGTATAATATTTTTGATAACAGAGAGGTGTACATAATGATATAGGAACACCAAGGAGCATCTGATTAGAGTTGCCACTGACTTGGTAGTTTCGAAATTCTCTTGTTTCCTTTAGAAAAAGAGGAATATAGTGCTGGGTTAAATACTCTCCCCCTTGAGGCTATTTTTTAAAGCAATTATAAAGAATTGACCCCCTCCATAGGAATATAAATAATGAGATTTTAGAAGCACACTTATTTAACAGATACCTATGCATATAAAAGGATTATTGTAAGCTTTATTTGTACAATAAAACATATCAAGTTTGTGGTTTTCTCATCACTATAAAAATGTTCATGCACACAAATATTTCAAATGTTATAACATCCTTACATACCCAAAGTCATAAGAGTGGCAAAGTTTCTCACATAGAATATTATTCAGGTTTAATAATGAATAATTATCATATATAGAACAAGTCTCTTCAATGATACACTTGCTAACTGACTGGCAAAATGAGCAGAACAAACACAGTAAAATTTGACTGTTTTCAAATATTTTTTCAATAAAAATGACCCAAGTTCTTTTTAGAGCCTTTGTATTTTATCTTTCATTATCTCTTGAGTAGTACAATAATGGTTGTAGCATGTCAAATGTTTAAAATTTGGTCTGGAAGCTATGTGGAGGTAACAAATTGGGGCAAGAAACACTAGGCGCAGGAAGACAAGGAAGAAGGCTCTTAATTTATTGAACAAAACTATATTTGCACAGTGTTATGAGTTAGCAAATTTAAAACTATTTTATGTAAAATCCAAAATTAAGGAATAAATATGCTGGGTGGGGTCAAAAGAAGGAAGTTATAAATAGGAAGGGAAGGTTAGCATGAACCCTGCAGAGCTGGATTGTGATTGAAGATATAAGATTCAACTCATGGCTTTTAATACCTAGACAGGTAGGTAGACAAATAGATGTATAAATAAACTTAGGAATGTGCGTGCGCGTGTGGGGGTGTGGGTGTGGGTGCCAGGTGTGTGGGGATGTGCGTAGGTGTGCGTGCATGTGTGTGGGG